>PVHX01002964.1:0-67500 GCA_004024805.1 Geosciurus inauris | reverse complement strand
TAGCTGTGCACTGAATAACTTCCATATATATTCCATATGTGTGCAATAGGTAGTACATGCATTACATGTGTACATAAGAGATTAAAAAGAAAAAAATTATGAGGGACCCATTATTATTATGATATTATGATGTCAGGCACACAACTGGTGAGGAAGCTTTACCATAGTAAGGCCATTGCATGTGGAGTCACTTTTAGATAATGAAATTCTGCAGGGAGGAGAAAGAAAGGTTGCAATCCTGCCACACACCAAAAAATGTTCTATATTTGCTGTGATAAAAAAATTGACATCTGAGATCTCCTAGATAGGAATAATTTTTGCCTGTGTGAACAAGGATGAAATTTTTTTTTCTAATTAAACTCCCATGAGGCTCAAGCTGCTTTGGAGCTGGTCTTACTCAGAGAATGCTTTTCTCCCCTCCTTCTCCTCCTTCTCCTCTTCCATTTTGTAGGGAGTGTTTCCAAACCACCCAGCACAAAATCTCAGACATGTCATCAGCATCTCTCAGACCACATGGAGTGGGTAGGGAGCTAGATAGCAAGACTGCAGAAACGAAGTGAATGTGTCTCTGGCCCTGTGTAGACCATGTGGTTCCCTGGAGCAGTTTTTAGTTTTCAAAGAAAGGGATTGAACTGATATGGTTATAACCCAGTTGACAGGCTTTCCAATAAGAAAAGTATCTAGTATATTCATTTTTGTCTGGGACTGTTCTTTTTGACTGAAGCATGTGTCTCTTAAACTGAAATAAATAAAATAATAGCAAGTATTCTCCTTTTATTGCTATTGATTATTTGTCATTACTATCGTCCCAGCATTCTCCTTGAGTAAGTTCTAGCAATGTCTCATTTCAATGTCAGTCAATATACCTTTAAAGCCAGGTACTAAGCCTTCAGAAACATCTGAAAAGAGAAGGGTGTCCAAAGGCTACCCAGATGTAACCTGGTGGCAAAAAAGTACTCGGAGAAATGTATAGCTGTGACTAGGAGTCAAATATAGGTACAGAGAAAATCTCCCTCTTTGTCCCCAGGAGTGATCACATGTTGACAGCTGGAATTTACATGGCTCCTTATTCAATAAACTAGCGCCTTCCCTGCATTCCAACATAAGCAACACAATAGTGGCACAGAAGCAAACTGACACATTACACATGGTCCAGCTGTCCCATCCACTCTGCACAAACCCCTCCTCCTCCTCCTCCTCCTCCTCCTCCTCAGTCTCTTCATTTTCTCTAATGTGGGCTTTCACTTGTGTAAGATCTAAACACAACTCATTGGACAATCCCTATATCACTGTGCTCATTTCTGAGTGCCTTCAAACGCTTGCCTGGGTGCAGGATATGCATTCTTCGTTAAAGATGAAAAACAAATAAATAAGCAGAAACCCAGGACAGGATACAAATTCAAACAAATTCCTTCCACTTTGTTGTCAGTGGAAAAATGCTGTACATGATCAACATTTCCCACATCAAAATCTTGTTCACATCACAAACCCTTTCCCTTACCTGATTTTTTTATGCACTTCAACAAAAAGGACCTGTGACCTGTGTGGTAACCAGGGCTATAATTAGTGCAAATTGTTTTTATTCCCTTGTATACAAAAATAGTCATCTGAGATAGAAAGTTCTACAATACCTGACAGTAGGCAATGCGTTCTTTGAATGTATGTGTGTACACACACACACATACATGTATATTTCCATAAGTTTGGCAACACCATACACTCCTTGATTAACAGCATCCATTAAGCAGTTCCAGAACTTTCCCAGGAGAAATGCTGCATTACAGACAATGTCTATTTATAGTGGTGGTATATATTGTTTAGCAAAGCACAGCAGAGTGCTAAAATATATAAGAAATGATTCTGTGGTTTATAAAACAACCCATTCAACATAAAACATAGAAAAGTTCCTGTTTTAAATATACACTTAGCCAGGGTAGTGACACACCCCTGTCATCCTAGCTTCTGGGAAGGCTGAGGGAGGAGTATCACTTGAGTCCTGGAATTTGAGACCAGCTTGCGCAACCAGCAGTGAAACCCCTTCCCAATAATAAATTAAAAATACATAGTATCTGCTGATTATGAAGACACTCATAAGGAATTTCAGTTCTGTGCTTTGTCCTTGAATTATGACAAAGTGGAAAATAGAAAAGGAACTAGATATTATGAAAGCCATTAAACTTTAATCCCTACCACTAGGGGGCAGAAGGAAGTTCCTTTCTAAACTGACTGCTAGGCAATCAACCATCACATCATTCTAACATTGAAAGCACTTCAAAAAGACTCAGATGTTTAACTATTGTGCTAGTGATCATACATTCATATTGGGCTGCAGGCCAAGAGAGAAGAAAAAAAAAGCCAGAGACTTACAGCTGAAAAGCTATAAAGTGGTGAATTTTACCTTAGAGCAAAACCATCTTCAGTGACAAATTTCAAAGGCCATATGTATGCGATTTTCATGAAAAGCAGACGACCCTAAATTTCTTTGTTTAACAGGAAGGATCTTCCTCACAGAACAAGCAGGTTCTTTTCTTCAGTTCCCCTTGTTTATTGTGCTATTACAAAATTCACTTTCCTTTCTAGTAGTACATCAGGATTCTAGAAATGCTGCTTCATGCCAAAGGGTATTTCATTAACACTGCCACCCCCGGCATCTTCAAGGATCTCACCCCAGGCACAACATTCCTGATGGAGGACCTTTAGAGTATTCTGATAAATCATGGTGTTTTTTGTTTTTTCTTTTAAATTAAATCCTCCAATTTAAAGCTTTTTCTACAGTGACAGCTCAATGTTCCCGAATTTTCCCAAGACAAGACATTATGATATTCTTTCCATGTGGTTAAAGCACTACAAGAAATGAGTCAGTAGGATTACTGATATTATTTCTCACAAAAAGAGTTTTTACTCATGGGACCAGTTCAGCGCAATTGCCTTTTAGACTTTATAGTCAGATCCCTCTATTTGCATTTTAGTCTCCATAGCCAGATACTTCAAATGTACTTTAGAATATTCTAAGAGAGAGGGAGAGAAACACACCCAAACTTATTTGATGGAAGGTTTCCTCCATTAATAAATTTAAGGCATAAGTTTTGGGGTTAAGGACAGGGTATACCTCTCAAATGAACATTCAAAGAATTTGTAAATTCCAATAACTCCTCCCTCACCCAAATAGGCAATTTCAGCTCAATTCTTCTTTCCCTAAGCAACTGTGATCCCAGGAAAGCTGGAAAAGTCCCCAGCAAAGTGCTGGCTTTGGCATTTTCCCTGCCCCCACCTTGTTTTTAGAGCACAAGACAGTTTTGTAAATAGAGATAGCGAGGAAAGGAGGCACATCCTCCTTTGCATGAGGAGTGTTACTTGATACGTATCAATATTTCCTGTCAGCGCCAACAAAGCAAAATCTTGGCCCTTATGGTATCCTTAGATGGCTAAATATTGTTTGCCTAAGTCAGCGCGTTCCAGACCTTTTATGCAGCTTGACAGTTGATTGGGAGAAGTCCCACTAACTTTCTTAAACTGTGCAGTCATCCGTTTGGCGGCCGGCTCCGGGGGTTCCACATGAAATCCTCTTTAGATAAATTCATACTTGCGCAGGGTGATTAGGCTCACAGCTTGGCTGGCTCACTTGTCTTTAAAAGCTAGACTTTCATGATCAATGTGGGTCTGAGATTGTCTTCTATGAACTATCTCTTCAGCAGTCTCTAAAGCTTAAAGCTGGTGGGGAAGATGCAACCAAAAAGAAAAAGAAAAAAAGAAAAAGAAAAAAAGAAAAAGAAAAGCAACTTTTTTTTTCCACCCCCAAAGATGACAGGCTGAAGTTGACAACCTAATCCTTCAGGCTTGTCTTACTTACTGAAAGGCTCAAGTAATGTCAAAGGAACCATCTGATAACAGTCTTCATGCCAAACCTAACAGCTTTATTGCAACAAGAAACTTTCACATTAAATTTCCATGTGTTTTCTCTCCACACTCCTTCTTAACTTTACTGCCCAACCCCCCCCCCCCCTTTTTTTTCCTCCAAAGAAAGTTAAGTCTTCCTTGCTGCAAAAACCAAATAGAAACTGCTGGTGAGGGCCAGCTGGGATATAGTCAAATTAGTGGATTATTATTACCTTGGGGACATTAGAAATCAAGTTTGTTATTGGCAGTCCCCGTTTCTGTAAGAGTTGTTAATGACTAAAATGTAAAGGGTTTTTGTCAATCAACAGAATGTTATTTTCTTGAGTGGGTAACTGCAATTTGTCTTTTTACTTTGCTACTACTGCCTGCCCCCAAGTTTACCTCTAATTTTAGCTTCCATCGGAATTAGAAAGAAAACCAGTTATTACAGAAATAGAAAAAGAAAAGTTTTCTTTAGACCTGGACTGCTGACCTAGGAGAGGAGGTGGTTAGGTTAGGAGTCTCAACCCCACTAAGAGTTCTTCTTAGAAAACTTGTTAAGCACACTTGAAAATATAATAAATACAGACAATGTAGTATAAATAAGGGTGGACACTTATTCTGTATTCTTTGGGTGTTAGAGAATGTTTTCAGTAACGTGCAGATCCTTCTGTGCTTACACTTGTGACATTCTTGCTGGGACAGTTTTACATTTTTAAGCTAAACAATTCATTTAAGAATTTTAACTCAACTGCGTGGATCTTTGTTTTTGTTTCAGTTGATGATGATCTTACTTCTCCAAGTTCTGAGACCAGTTTAAACAAAAACAAAAAAACAGACATCAATCTTGTGAAGAAAGAAATTTGGAGTAAATAGTTTTTGGTTTTTTCTTTTCTTTTCTTTCTTTCTTTTTTTTTTTTTTTAGAAAATATTTCCCTAAGGTAAGTTGCTTTTCTGAGGAAATCACGGTGGGTGCATCTCATTGTTGAAGAGCAGGCGTTTTCTCTGATCTGATTAACGCTCAAGGGAAAAAAAAAGATTCTTGAAAATTAGCCTATTATATAATTATGTGTCTGACTGGAACAGAAAAGTATCTTAGTTAAACATCTTTAAAAAAAATGCAAAACGATTTTACCATTTCCTTCCAAACATTTGCTAATTTAATTGTGTTAACCCTTGGATCCACATTATTGGTCAGGTGGCTGAATTGATTAGGAACAGAAAGGGTTATGGATTTCACGTGGAGAAACTTATCAAGGTGTAAATCAGCTGGTAACCTGAGTTACAAATATGTTGGGGGGAAAATGACATTTTCGGTACAATTTTTTCAATGTATACTTGAGCTATTTTTGAAAATTATTCCCACAAGTTCTATCATACCTGTAATAAACTCTGCACTTCATGCTACAGAATCTTCTAAGATATTCTGCCGATTTTATTGTGTTTTTCCAATTTCTATATTTAAAACAAATCCCACACCCTCCACCCCTGCTCCTGGAATTCAGGGACACACAAATAAGTCATAAGCTTTGCACTGCAATGAGTTTGTTTTGCTTTCATGCCTAGTATTGTTTTTGAAATTGTTCAGCAGTAAAGAAAAGGAAAAGCTGCTGGTATTAGCTTTAAAAAACTGCTACCAACATATTGTCTTCGTATTTATTCTTGATTTTATTTCAACCAAAATCAAGCTTGTAGTGATTCTAGAGCAGTTGCAAAACATACAAAAGCACAACCACCGATATATACACTATATATTTATAACAAGTTTTATATCTGTAACTATGTCTTTTATATATATATATATATATACATATATATGTATATATACACTATGCATAGTTGAAATAAACCCATTATAAAAGGAACTCAAGGTGTGTGCAAAGAATTGTGATTTCATTGTAATGCTATGTCCATTTTGCAGATGGGGAAATTGAGATGAGGTCTTGGCTATGAAAATAGTCATCAGTGTGCACTAATAGCAAAGTCAGCATGAAGACTGGGAGATTTTAACATCAGGAAAGTTACATAAATACTGTAATTCCCAGAAGTCTCCATGCTGTTTTGTTAAAGGTGTGCATGGGCGTAAAGGTCTGGGAAAGATATAGGAAAACTAAATGGGAAGGGGGGTGTGGATTTCTTCTTTAGAACCTGGAAATTATTAAAAAAAAAAAAAAAAAAAAAAGTCACAATCCCCAGGTATGCTCCTATTTTGACAGAAAAGCCTGGCTGAAGCACGCACCATACAGGCTCTCTCCAGCCTGCAAAGTGTGTTTGCAAGAGCAGCATCCTCGCTGCAATAATAAACAGCTCCAGCTGCAAGAGGTCTGCTGAACAAGCCTGGGCAGAGCAGTCGGAATTCCTTTCCTTTGACCATCTTAGATTTTCCCTGTAAGAGGCAAGTCAGGGAGCTGGCCCTGAAACGTCCTCCTAGCCCTGCGCAGCTCTGCGCTTCCCCAGGAACACATGCCCTCCCCCAGCCCGCCTCCCCACTTTTGTTTTATTTACGAATATGTTGCCAGAATTCCAATGAGTTATCTATTCTGTGGCCCCGTCATTTTCCCACCAAGGCCTTGTCGCCGGCTGACTCAGGGTCCAGTCGCAACAGTGAGAAGAAAAGAAGAGAGCAAAAGAATTCTTTTCAACTTTTTTTTTTTTTTATGTTTCACTCATTTCTCTCTCTGTCTCCCCCAGGCCTCCTCCCCTCTCCTGCCCCCTGCCCCCTCCCCCAGCCTCCTAGGCTCTCCTTCACCCCTTTATGTTACACGATCGCTCAAATTGAAGCTCAGGAGGGTCCTATAGGGAATGCATAGGATCCCTGGGAGAAAAAAGCCCCAACAGCTATACACCAGATGTATAACGTTATATGGTCAAACTGGCAAACACAAAAGCTGAAAAACAAAAGGCGTGAATTAGGGAGAGGCATTCAAAGGCGTGTTTTCAAAACAGCCCGGCCAAGAGCCTGGATCCCCCTCCTGAGACTAAATGCTTGAAAGAAAAGGTGCTAAAGAAAGAAAGAAAAAGAAAAAAAAAAAGCCCATTTTTTCTAATTAGCTGAGGCCTAACAGGCACAGAATTTCGCAACTAGTTTTCATCAAGGGGGTTGTGGCTTGTGAAATGAAAAAGATGCTTTTAAAACCTGTGATGTAGGCCTTCTTCCGACCAAAACTAGACTTGGTCCTCCTCTGGCTTTTTTCCTTCGCTCTTGCTTTTTGGGTTCTGTCTTGCTTCGGATGTGGATGAATTGTTATTTTCACATTCTTCCCCCAAAGTACAAATATAATTTAGGTTTAAAAAGGGAACTGGAGGGAAAACCACAGTGGCCCTCCCTCCCCTTCTTTCTGTCTGGAAGGCAGGGGTTTTCCTTGCCAGCAACAGTTCCGAGCCGCTCTGAATCTCATTGCAAAGCTCTGCAGAGAGCGAAAGGTTCTGAGAAAGGTGTCACCGCAGACTGAGTGTGTGAGTGTGTGCGCCTGTGTGTGTGTTTTCTGTAAATGCTGGGATTGAGATTAAAAACCTTCCACCTCTGTGAATTTAGATATTTGAAGGATGATGTCTTGCTGAGTTGTTTTTTTTTTTTCCCCAAATGCAACAAGGCAATGTTTCAGGGCTGCAAGGTGTATTCCAGCCATGCTCTTGGCTCTACACCTTGAAAAAAATGACACACATGATTTAATTTTATGATGATGATGATGATGATGATGATGATGATGTTGTTCAAAGTGATGTCATGGCCGGAGACTTATTGGTCCTCTGCTGCCTGACAAATTAAGAATTTACATTCTTCAATCACATTTCTAATGACAAAACAAAATAGAACTCGTGGGTGAGAGTTGGTGGGCAGGCTGCATTTTGAAGAGAGGCAACTTTAATTGCTGAGCGTCTGGCTTGGATGCCTGTGGTCCTGCGTGGTGTGATTTAGCAACAAATGCTTATTCTAATGAATTGGCCTTATTAGGGGGCTCCTCATATTCTTTCATAAAGAGCAGAGCTATTCTGGATTTCTGAATGCTACAGTCTCTTGATATTCTCACCCTGAAGGCTGCTATGTGGGTTTGCATTTCTTCCTCTGTATTTTCATAAGGCTCATATTTTTTCATGGCAGGAGAGGGAACTGCAGAAAGATAAGGAAACCACAGAGCTTGCAGGTACTGGCTATCCACAAACCCAGGGCCATGGAAGACGCTTTCAAAATTATTATGCAAAAAATGTATTTGTGTTCACAGCTGAACAACCTGGGATTTTTAGTTCAGACACCTCCTGGCACATTTTTTTTGATAAACTCATGGCAATGTATAAAACAGATTCATTAGCTTTGATTAACCTTCTTTAACTAGAGTTAAAAACCTGCTGTAGGCAGCTCAGCTACCGATGCGGCCTTTAAGATACTTTATCATGTTTAAGACCCAATTACTGTTGCACTGAATAAGAATAAAACATCACAATAAAATGTGGTACAAACAGCCACTCTACTGCGCACAGCAAATAATCATTAATTTATAACACCAACTTTTCTATTTCTATGGTTTTCCTGATGGCTGCACTTAATTCAAGATGAATACTCTGGAATTTGAGGATGATAGGAGACACGAGTCCCTAGCAGTATCGACTATTGACTTTTTTCCCTCCTGTCTCACAGTTTTAGGTTGAGTCTCAGAAGCCTCCTGTAAAATTTTCAAATTAAGGTAGAAAAAAGGAAATAAAGTCAACCAGATCTAATAGAATTAGTTCTCTATCACAGATGAGAGTATTAAGGTCTGGTGAAACTTTAGGATTTTCGAACAATTCCTTGTCCATAATTAGACATATTTCTAGTTAGAAAATTTAACTGTTAAAGAAACACAGCCCGGTAAATCAGAATTGAGCAAATTAAAAAGAGTTACCTATATAATATATGTGCCAATGTTTTAAAAGCACTACGGTAAGGTCCATTATGTGCATCTTGCAGGAGAGTCACCACAGCATGCAATGAGTTAATTTTGGACAGGATTTGACTGAACAGGGAATAATGAACAGTGAGATACTGCAGCTTTCAGGCAAAACAGAGTAACAACAATTAAAGAGAGAGAGGGGGGATAAACGGAAAAAACAATCTCCAGTCAGTTAACTAACAAGAGAAGTCCAGTGTTTGAAACAGATAAAACCGAGGCCACCAGGCCTGCCGCTGTTGCCCACGATACCGACGCTGCTGCTGGCTTTGTGTGCGGGTGTGGGAGACGTTACAACATTTGTGAGCCAACTGTTTGTGGGTTTCTTCTCATCTGCTTTAAAATATTTGGTTTTGCCGTATTTCCATAATAACCACAACCACACTCTCCCCTCCGCAAACCCCCCACAACAACAGATGTGTGTTCTAAAAGGAAATAGAGACACTGATATAATCAGACTCTAGTTAGAGTGCTTTCATACTAAATTCTCCAGCAAATTCGCAACAACAAAAAACTCCCAACCACTGATGGAATTAATCTAAGGTCCTTGATTATTCGAAGTTCTAAAAGTTTTCATTTTGCATTTTGTGTTTGAATGTATAGGGCTTTATTTATCAAACTGCAGCATAATTTTCCCTTCAGTTGGAGGCTGTGATTGTGAAACAAATAAATTGAAACTTAAGGGCCTGTTCTCTCCAAATTTAGTTCCATTATCACTTTAAGAATGCACACTACTTATGATACAAAAGGGGTGTATGTTGCCTGTTATTTAGTTGCTAACTCAGCGATATGTTGGTTAACACAACACTCCTCAAACTCCTTTTTGGGGTTTTATTGAGGACTGTGTTGTAAGTGAGTGAGGGTGTATGTGTGTGTGAATATCAGATATTACATGGCAGCAAGATATCATCCACACATTTAAGATTTGCTATTTTAAAGTAAAAAAAAAAAGTGAAGATTTGCAAAGACTTAAATAAAAATAAAGCCTATTTGAAATAAGTGCATACTTCACTTTAAGATGGGAATAGTGATGATTTTTTTCTAAAGTAATATTTTATCAGAAATACATGTCTACCCGTATATCTTATGGTTTTCTTGTCTTTATCAATATGGATTTACTTAACATATATTGTATGCTCCACATAATATATGATATTCTAGAGCATAAAAGGACATCAAATGCACTTGATTATTCTCTGCATTAAATACTTTCTGGTCTTTGTACTGGATCATTTTAGCCAGGGTGCAGTAGCCTCTGTGTTCAACTGAAAAGAGTTTATTTAGTTGTCTTCTTAGCCTACTCTTACTAATATGTGCATAACAATACTATAGTTGGGGGAAGATATTAGAATTGAAGTTTTTTGATTTAAAAAAATGTATATATTTATGATGATGTCCTCTTTGGCTTCCTGCCTCAACATGGAAGCTGGAACCACTTAACCCAAACCTATAGGTCCAGCCCTTAAATGACTGGAAATCATCCTGACTCTGGACAGGGGGAATTCAGGGAGCTGTAGTCCAGCAGCTCCTCAGCAGAGCATGAAGTTCCCTTGGCTGCTGGACAAACTCTATTCCCATTTGCTCCACAGGACAAGGCTTAACTCCTAGTTCAGTTTGATGTATCCCATGCTGCTTTTGTGCCCCAGCATAGCTCACTGTCTTTCTTTCCTATAGGATCCCTCCTTTCCAAGCACCGAGAACAGGCTCTCCCAGAGTCTGACGCCCCCATCACTCTACAGTGGAATGCTCTTTGCTCCCCCATCTTGGACCTCTCTCCATGTCTATTGCTAGACATTCTATTGTTCCATTTCGCCTTCTTGTTTCCATACACACCAGTCAAGTATTCTCTGATATCCCTAGAAATCCAAACTTTTTAAATAGCAGCTCCTACGGCTCTTTCCAAACCCCAGGTTCTGGCCAATTCTACTCTACCTGCTCTCTGTTATTAACTTTTTGAACTAGATAGAGATCCTAGTATAAGTTTCAAGGAAAAATGAAAAGACAGCAACAGCAGTAGAATCAAGACTGTGGGAACCTTCCACAAGCTTTCTTACACACATCCCCTGTCCTTATTACCTTCTATTATATCCTAGATTCTTAACCTGTTTGAAACTATTTACCCTCTTTTCATAATGCAAGTCATAGTCACAAAAGGTAGGACATTTGTTCTGCAGCATTTTGGTATAAGCTCAGAGTCATCTGTGTACAAATTTTATTATCTGTGTACCCAACAAGAACCTTCAATTAACCATATATATATATGTGATAACCATTTACAGCCATCAGTGTGAGAGGCTGCCATACTGGCTAATTTCAAAAGGAGATAAGCATCCAAGGAGGGGAATTTGATGTTATAGGGAAGTAGGGAGACGTCTTTCCTTGAGCTTTCTCTGTATAATGCAGAGAGAGGAGGCTCAGAGCACATGTCAGATAAAGCAGACCATACCAGGTTCCTAACATGCTTTCTCTTCATCCTGATGTGGAAAAGACAACTAAGCATCCCTAGTCAGTACTTACCTTGTAAGACCCACCTGGATGGTGTCAGTTTGCACTGCTAAAGTTCTGCTAATAATTGCCCTTTAACTCACATCCAGGTGTCATTTTACATAATTGACATTCAGCTTACTATAGAAGAGATGGCTTGAATATCAGCCCTTATATATTTTCATCTGAAAATGTTCAAGTAAATGTTTCTTAAGCTTTAATACAATCTGAATCACTTAAGAAATTTAAACAAACAAAAGTAGAAGCCCAAGTCCTTCTCAGTTGGGCTCAACTGGTCCACGGTAGGGGTAGAAGTGGGTGAAGAGGGTTGGAGATTATTATTGTTCCCCGGGATAGAGAACACTACTATACATCTTAAGACAGCTGAATACCAGCACAGCCATTGCTACTGAGTGATGGGAAACTCAATAGGCCATCTGCTTTTAGCACCCAATATCAGTTTTTCATGCTTCTGAAATGGTCCACACTTTTTCCTTTGATCAGCAGACAGACAAACCGTACTGTAGTCTTGTCTTAGTCACACCCTTCTAAATTAAGGCATACTTAAAGCACAACTCTCTGG
This sequence comes from Geosciurus inauris, assembly GCA_004024805.1. Taxonomy (NCBI): domain Eukaryota; kingdom Metazoa; phylum Chordata; class Mammalia; order Rodentia; family Sciuridae; genus Geosciurus; species Geosciurus inauris. The sequence continues at coordinate 55,632 of PVHX01002964.1, read as the reverse complement.
GCCTGCAAAGCAACCAGTCTTTCTCTGAAGTTCCAACTAAGCCTAGCCTAACCACTTGCTTGATTTATCCAAACTTGGCTTGCTCTTTCGTTTGTTCACTAGAAGCCTGACTTTTTCCTGATGAACCATTAAAACCCATCCTGGCCTCTCTGCTTTTACTTCCTGCTTTAATTCCCTGAGAAGTTTTGGATACATTCTGCCATGGATGCTCCTTATTGGGCATAGGGTTAGCATAGGGTTAGATTTAGGAAAACCTTTCTTTAGCTGCAAGCTCCATGACTGCTTTCTTTGCTAGGATCCTTATATTTCATTCCCAACTTCAACATCCTTAGAAGAAGAATCAGTCTTTGCCCTTCTTGCCTGCTACTAGATTCAACACCAATGTGTTGGAAACTTGACTTCTAGGTCCTGAAAAGCCAGGAAGCCAGTACAAGTTTTATTATTTATTAATTCAGAGATGTAAGTGAAATATTCCAAGAACTAACATTTTCACCAATTACCTCTTTCTTTTCCCTCCTTCTTTTCTCCCTTAAGGATGTTACTGAGGCCTCACACAACTGAGCAGTCTTCTGCTGCTGGCTCAATGTCTGTAGATCTGTAGAACTGTAGAGTTTTTATAAATTCATGGGCTCTGACAATATCTAATAGTTGTAGGGTGCATTATGGTTTAGATAACACTTTTACATGCATTATTTCATTAATCTTCATGGGGAAAGTGGCTGACTCCTGTATATAAAGTATATAAAAATAAAGAGAGCTAAACTTAACCACACAGCATTGTTGGGAACATGAAATTAAGTGACACTAAGTGAGGTACCACGCAGGTACTTCACACATATCTCTAGCATTCCTCTCTTGAATGTGCTGTCCATTGTTTATATAATGCTCATCTGCACAAGATAGTTGCCACATTATTTTTGTACTCTTTCTTGGTACAAATAGTGCATAATGTTTAGCACTATGCACTATTAGTCATGCTTAGCCAAGTGACTCTTAAGATTTCTTTTAGTTCCTTGTTAGGCTTCTTTACCAATTACCTAAACGTAATTTTGGAAGTTTCTGAATTATTATTTTTTTCTTCTAAGAGACTGCATATTTTCAAGTAGATTGCTGGTTGAAAAAGAAACAAAACGAGAAAACCTAATTGGATATTAGACCTAAGTACAGTGGAGCATTACAGGATCTGATCTTCTGTTCCAAGCTCTCAAATGGTTGTCTCAGTAGCAATCCCAACATTGCTAGAGTCTGGGATGCAAATGGGGTACCCTTTAGGTCCCCTGTGCACGTGGCTATTTTGCTCTTTGGAAATGCATATGAGAAGATTTTCATGGGTTCATTGAAGTTTACATAATTTCTTATACTTGATGACTGGTTCACCAAAATGAAGAGCAACATTTAGGATTATGAAAATCATACTTGCTTAAAACGATTGAAAAGGTGCTTACTGCGAATATATGAATAAATTCCAGTAGATGAAACATGGTGAATATTAATTTATGGTATCGCGCAGGGATCACATCAGAGGGAGACACATCCTTATCCCTGAGGCCAAGCATAAAGTTAAGGGTTTTTTTCATTGGAATTGAATCATTTCCATGAGCAATCCTTTGCATTGTGAGAAAGCCTAACTTTCATCTTAACAAACAAGTGACAGTATCAAAATGTGAGATTAGAATAATCTAGCTCTAATGGAGACAATTAATAATATTGATCTGAAGCATCCAGTCATTCATTTAATACAGAAATAGAGAGCAACCAATACATGGCCTGTGTTTTTCTAGGCATTTTGGACTTAGCAGTGAACAAAGCAGCCAAAAACCTCTGCTCTCAAAAGACACTAGTTTCTAAATGGAGTAATCAGTTTCCTCTACTTACGACAAAAATCTGGCCAAATTTCTCCCGAACAAAGTTAAGCGAGTAAAGCCGTTCATGATATTCTGACAGAATCCAAATCCTCTGGGCCATCTCTTTTAGAGAGATGGATGTAGAAAATGAATCAAAGATTGATAAATTCGCATCTGAGTGATCCAGTGTCCACCACTGACTGTCATGCATGGGATGTTCACATGGAGGAATACATGTAAGATGACCAGGGTGGTGCTGGATGCAACACATTCAGGGACCTGATGGAAGAATGTCACAAAGGCCCTGCTTGACTTCCCTTTGATGTTTGTAGGGAAACATCAAGATTATAAAAAGTCAGCTTCTATTAATACGCCTGTCATCTATTCCTTTTCCTGATTTTTATACAATGACTTTTAACATTTCGATTTTCCTTTAGATAAAGTATGTATGTGTGTTTTAAAAAACAAGTCTAACTTTGATACCATTAACAAAGTTTCAACACCAAGTATTAAAAGATAAAAATAGGTATCTGAAGGTATGGTATGTTTCTCAGACTCTGGAAGTAACTTGAATTAGGTTCAAGAAGGCCATGTACTCTTTCTTGTCCTGATATAAACCAACAAATAAACAACTTCAAAAAGCCCAGTTCCACAGACATAAGACATCTGGATGCTTTAAAAAGGAATCCGCATTCTTGGCAGTATGTCCAAACTTGGGATCCAAATCTTCTGAAGTTCACACATCACCGTTGTGACAAAACACTGCCCTGTCATGATGTGTCTCCATAATATCATGTCAACATTATCTGTTCTGCAGAACATCTCCTTAAAAAGTTGACGACCTAAGGGGAAATATAGTTCTATCCCACAAGGCCCTGGAATTTGATCCTACTTGTACATTATGCACAGAGGGTACTCTATGAAACATGCAGCTCATGATGAGAATGCTTGAGAAGGTCACTGGCTTAGTTCAAATAAACAAAACGCCTTCTCTATAACATTCTGGCATGATAGGCAGAGAATGAGAGCAGTTACAAGATTTTAGAGAACACAGACAAGAATCAGAGGCCAGTTCAGTTTGAACTTATGGTCAGACTGTTTTTACTCTACCCTAAAGAGAACAATGTGTAAAATAAAAGAAATAAAAACTGGCTCCAGTGTTCAGAATTCAAACAAGGAATGATTAATCTTTTTAAATAAGAATCACCTAAGTCAGTTTTCCCCTCCTCAAGTCTTATGGGTACAAGACATTGTCATCCTGAGAATGTGGCCCTACTGTTCTCATTGCAAAATTTTTGTCATTTTAGACTTTATAGGAACATTAATAGATTAGGGAAATTTCCAAAAGCTTCATACTGAGACAGTTTAATCAATACAACTGATATTAAAAAATTTGCTTACTTAAAAAGAAAATTTTTTAATGTATTCAATAGATTTAGGTTTTATATTTTTTTGATGAAAGACTTGCCATGTTCTGGGCTCTTGATAAATACTTTTCAGTCCCCATGATCATCTACATCTACACCTAAGCTGCAGAGGGTAAATAATTCCCCCCAAATCTCCGAATTGGGTCCCAAGACAGCCTTTCCTCCAAAGCTCAGTCTTTCCACTACCTGTAATTCCTCCTAATAAGGAATAAGATCAAGGCATCCTGAGATGCACCCAGGAGAATCTCAGGCTTTGTAACTGACAAGCAATTGAGTGGTGACATTAAATTATTTTTCAAGTATGGCTTCACCAGTTGCTGAGTTCATGGTCTTTGGAAAGAAATCAGGTGTGAAAGGAAATCCTGGGCATTTTGCAGTGGGCTTTAGCTAAAGAGCACCTTGAAAAGCTGAGTGCTAGATTTATAGGGAAGGTCTTACCTAATGAACTTGTGAATGTTCCCTGCAGATACCATAGCACACGCAGCCAGAAAACACATTGGACTCTGGACCCCATCAAAGAAAATAATTTGATAGGACTTCATATCAAAGTGCACTGCTTGCAGTAAGAAGTCAGGCTGTGGTGAGTCTCAGAGACAAAAAATAGAATTCAGAAAGAGATAAAGAGAAGCCAGGCGGGGTGATACACGCCTGTAATTCCAGCACTTTGGGAGGCTGAGACAGGAGAATCACGAGTTCAAAGCCAGCCTCAGCAACAGTGAGGTGCCAAGCAACTCAGTGAGACCCTGTCTCTACATAAAAACACAAAATAGAGCTAGAGATATGACTCAATGGTCGAATGCCTCTGAGTTCAATTCCTGGTACCAAACAACAAAAAAAAAGAGGTAAAGAGAGATGCCCTATCCGCCCCGAAAGAAGTTTCCAGCAGGGCTACTTGTGGACTGTTTTCAGGAGCCCTCATGTTTCTGTTAATGTTAATTGGCAATGATTTGGGGTACAAAAATATCAAAAGGTAGATTACAAGAATAAGGATATGTTTTAGTCAGCTTTTTTGCTGCTGTGACCAAAACAACTGATGAAAACAGTTTCAGAGGAGGGTAAGTTTCTTTGGGGCTCACCTATACAGAAATCATAGTTCTTAGACAGCCAACTCCATTATTCTGGGACAGAAGTGAGGCAGAACATCAGGGAAGAAAACGTGACTCAGGAAAGCAGCTCAGGGCATGACAAACAGGAAGCAGAGAGAGACTCCCCTCACTACAGACAAAACAGGTATCCCAAAGGCATGCCCTCAATGACTTGCCTCCTTCAGTCACATGCCCCCTACCTAGAGTTATTCAGTCAATCCCTATTGGAGGATTAATGCATTGATTAGGTTATGACTCTCACAACTCATCATTTCACCTCTAAACTTTCTTGCATTGTTTCACACATGAGCTTTTGGGGGGATACCTCATCTCTAAACCATAATAAGATAATATTCAGTAGTGACAGAAGTCCAGCCCTCTTTGTGCTTAGAGTTTTGTGACGGTTTTGCAAATGGTGCCAAGAATATGGAGTGAATTGAAATATCCCTTGGGGGTGCACAGAAGCACAGAAGCCTTCTCAAATGTCTATGGACATCTAATAGGATTGGAGAACGTGGGTGAAATCTCTCCAGAAAACCTCCATTCTGCATTCTAGTGATTCCTAATTGAGACTGGTGCACACGTGCGCGCGCGCGCGCGCGCGCGCGCGCGCACACACACACACACACACACACACACATAGAGTGAAACAGAAATTTAGGCATTCTAAAAGAGTAAGTGGTGCTCTTCTTACATTAATAAGGCATGAAGGAAAAATAATTTTAACTTATAGTGAATATGTATTTGTGTTGTAATGATTGTGCTTAACTAGAGATATTTTTTTCCCCACATAATGTAGAAAAGCAAACAGATAAGTAATATTAATGAAGATTAAAAAAGAAAAAGGAAACCAGAAACACACATACACACACACACACACGCACACCAAATAAGAAAATACTGAAAGTTTTGGCTATGATTTGAATGATTTGGCTATGATTTGAAACCTAGGCTATGATTTGAATCTGGAATGTTTCATAAAGCCACATGTATTAAAAGACTGGTCCCCAAAGCAGCATTGTTGAGAGGCGAGGTTTTTGAGAAGTGATTGAATCGTGAAGGTTCTGATCTCATCAGCAGAGTAGTCCACTTATGGATTAATAAGTTGACTTTAGTGGAAGATGGTGGAAACTTTAGGAGGTAGGGTTTAGTAGGAGGAAGTAGGTTACTGGAGAAGTGGCCTGGAAGAATACATCTTGTCTTGCTCTCACTCCCCACCCCTCTGTTTCCTGGCAGCCATGAGATGAAAATGTTTCTCTGCTGCGCCCTTCTAAAATGATGTTCTGCTTCATCCAGGTCCCAGAACGATGGAGCCCACTGACCATAAATTGAAACCTTTGAAATCACCAGTCCAAATAACTCTTTCCTCCTTTAAGTTGATTTCCTCAGGTATTTTGTTCCTAGTGATGAAAAGCTGATGGTCACAACACAATTACACCTACCAAAAAAGTGTTAAGTCAGTGACCTATTAATTTAATTTTTAATTTTTTTATTTTTTGGGGTACCAGGAATTGAACTCAGGGGCACTCAACCACTGAGCCACATCCCCAGCCCTATTTTGTGTTTTATGTAGAGACAGGGTCTCACTGAGTTGCTTAGCGCCTCACTGTTGCTGAGGCTGGCTTTGAACTCTCAATTCTCTTGTCTCAGTCTCCCAAAGTGCTGAGATTATAGGCATGCCCCACTGAGCCTAGCAATGGCCTATTAATTTTAGACCACAAGGTTTAATTTGTTCACTGAACAACATAGAGCTCATTTTTTAATCCCTTTAAATGATAAGATCTTGAAATATGCATGGTGGTGTATAAGATATATGTGACATGAAGGAACATTTATATATATATTCATATATATTCAAGTATATTCATATGAAAACATGTGTACATGTTTATATTGTTGATGCAATTTACAAAATATTTTCACTTCCTTTGTCCCAATTGTTCTTTGTAAAAAACTTCAAGTATTTATCCTTCCACTTCTTCAGGCGGATTTCAAACATTTCCTGACTCTATCTACAGAATTCTTGGTTTGTATCTGTATGAAAGATCTTAACATGCTCCTGCAATGAATTATATGCGTGTTATTCTCCCACATGAGGAATGCCTAGAGGAGAGGAATTGTGTTCTTTCCATATCTGTATCCCTGACTTATGCTGGCTCTGTATAGACCCCTCAGTTCCACTATAGAGATCTCAAGACAGTTGATTTGAAGTAAAATAACAAAACATGAGGATTTATAGATAGATAGCTATAAAGAGTAATAAACCTAATACCTAGTCTGGCATCTGGGAGGTATTTTGTTGTCTAACGCATCTCCAGTGATGAACAGCACATCCCATGTGCAGCCCATGCAAGGCCTTTTGAAGCACTACATACATAAGGCATTCCATGATATGGGAGGCAGTAAATAGTGGGTTCAGAACTTGAACTCAGATCTTCAGTGTTGGGTTTTCAATGCTGAGGAAGTAAATCATTCCCCTGTCTCAGTGAGGATTTCCAAGCTGCCCTTGATATGTACAGGCATTGCATTTGTTTGAGGGATAAGAATGGGATGTGTTTGTAGGGGCACAAAATTAATTAAACTATGATTCCACCTTGGCATTTCATTTCTCTTTTGCGTCAGAGCTATGTTTTTTTTTTTAAATACTCAATTCAATATGTACTGACTGCTGCTTACCTACTAAGTGCAACAAGCAGCTGTACCTGTTTGGAAAACAGGTCATGGAGGAAAAAAAGGGTAGCTATCACCAACTAATCTGCCTATTTGTTGGTTGCAGCCTTGGTATGTTATAGGTCCTCCATGAGCTACTTCTGTTTTAAATAAAATCATAATGACATGGGAAAATGAACAAGTTCCAGGACGAGGGCACATGTTTTCAAACATATTAGAAGAGAGAGCCTACATGAGAACATCATCTTTACATAACTTTGGAACGGATTACCCCTCTGTCCTTCAGACATGATTAAACTTTCTATTATTTACATTCTGGAAAGCATTGCATTGTACATTTTTGCAAATTCAGCTCATTCATATCAAACTCAAAACTATCACTTGATTTGACTGGCCACAGTTTATCCCCACCACCATGGTAAATAGCATCGGCCTGGTGGTGCCTTGACTATTGCCCTGACATTCTGACACTCACATTTTTGAGAAAATCAGGCTAACTATATTTTTCTGTCTTGCTCCATTTCATCTCTGGTTGTGTAGACTCAGTCTTAATGTACCTAAACCAAATGAGGTGTGATTTCCCTCTCAATAGGACTAAGCACTTTAAATAATCAGAAAGAATTTGGGGAAAGTGTTATTTTCCTTCTAAATCAAGAAAGAAAGAAAGAAAGAGAGAGAGAGAGAGAGAGAGAGAGAGAGAGAGAGAGAGAAAGAAAGAAAGAAAGAAAGAAAGAAAGAAAGAAAGAAAGAAAGAAAGAAAGAAAGAGACAGAAAGAAAGAAAGAGATGCATTTTGAATCCTTCTACAATGGGAAGGGACGATCAGCTGAGCAAGTTTTATGGAGTACCTGGTTAAGCTTATACTTTTTCCTACTTGACTATCCAAAAGAATGGAGAGAATAATTAAAAATTAAATTAACACAGATGATAAAGACCATTTTGTAAATGTGATTGTGAACTTCAGAAAGGGATATGTTTAATGGATAACTGTATTCTAAAGTCCATATTTGGATGCACATCAGTTTTATTTTTTGGTAATCTCAAATGCTTAACTTAAATTTCATTACTCATTTCTGCCAAAACCAGAATAATCACAACTACCATGAAGAGGCATGAGGTTTCTAGCTCACAAATCCCATCTCCAGAGGTTTAAAAAACTTCATCTATCTATTTGAATGCCTTGGTAAGCATCCAAACTGAATTTGAACTTTAGATATTTGAAAGTGACCTGTTACTGTGTTAAGTCCAAATTGACCATCAAGAACCCTATGGACCATTACCTCATTGTTTATTCTGGTAAACTATAAATATTTTAAAAATCCCAAATTGTGAAGTTAGGAGAGGACTTTTTATATCTCTCGATCACTGTCACTTCTTTCTCTGCTGCTTTGGGTGTTGGCCATGTATCTGAGAGTCCAGTTGGTAAAACAATCAGTAGTACTGACAGATGATGTGCTTTTGTCTGAAGCTACATTCCTCAGCCCTTTCAGTTCTCAGGAGATAATAGGAAATATACTTAGCAAAACTTTATTATAAACACTCATGTCGATCCAAATATTTTTATACTCCCAGTCAAATCAGGCTCCATATGCTCAGTGAAATAAAGTATAACTTTCTTACCATATGATGGAAAGATTATATATAATACACATATCTTTCTCTTAGGATATTATTATTATTCCAGTATAAAAATGTAATGTTTCATAGTTACAGGTGTAATATGTCTACAGTATAACTATACATAGTTATTCTGGACTGGAGAGAGATACCATAGTCCTAAAAATAAATATTGAGGCTATGAAATTATCAGAGTCTAAGTTATAAAAACAAAGAAGAATAGAAGGAAGAAGTGGAACTATGAGATAGTTCAAAGGAAAGAAGACACTATACCATGCAGTGCACACTATGCTCAAAACAATTCTATAAAGTGTCATTCTTTGCAGATGAGAATCCTGAGGTTCTATTGGTAAATAACATAGCCAGAATTGAAACGTAGGTATATCTTGAAAGAAAATGTTCATTCCTATTTTCCTGTATTCAATTCAGATAACTGGAGTTGGAGTAAAGAAGACTTTGTTAGCAGCAACTGAGCGGGGATGTGGCATGGGAGTAGTTAGCAACTATGAGCGGAGCAGCAGTCAAGTGCAGGTTGGTAGATGGAGATATCAAGGATGCAACCAGAAATATAATACTGTTAGAAAAGAGTTTGGGACTAGAAATACAGGTGAGTCTCTACATCTATTTGTTAGCCAAGGCAAAGAGAACTACATGAAAGGGGTTAGAGCCAAAACCTCTTCAAAATAAGGATAGCTGTCAAAAGAAGGAGGAAAAGTGGCTTGAGAGTTAACCACAAAATTTCCTCTATTTTCTTATTATTTTAAGTAGAGATTTGTCATAATTTGTATTAAGGCAGTATTCAAAAGTAAGTTCCATATCTCAATAGGCAAGTAGAATGCTAATGGGTGGTACTCAAGGGGGAAAAATAGTAAAGTTCTGCATCTAACCACAGTTAGTGAATTCTAAGTCAAAATAAGTTGAATGGGTACTTTACCTTCTTTAATTGGCTTGATTTATCTTGCAAGTCTCTAAAATAGGGTCAAGGCATGTCTAGATCCTAAGAAAATTTGATTCTTAGCGGAGTTACTATGAAGGAAAGGAGGAACTAGGAGGGAATAATGGTGAAATGCTAGAGATGTCAATGTACCTCGATAGATCTAAGCCGGCAGCAGAGGATAGAATTAAGAAATCAGGAAACAAATGAGGTCTTGAGGATAAGCAGTAGAGTGTTGAATTAGAAATAACTATGTGATGATAAAAGGAATGAATGAGGACCAGGAGAGGCAGGCATCCAGAGAATCAGTACTGTGGTATGTAAACTAGGCAGCCACTATCTTATCAATACATCAGCAGTAAGATCTCCTTCTAAAACCATGCAGAATTGTTGAGATATGGGATATATTTTAGATGCCTTCCTGTGGAACTATGAAAAAAATAACAACAACAACAACAATTGGATGTGATGCTGATGGAAATAGCAGTCAAGTCAATGTCCATCCAGGATGAGTAGGCAATCTGGGATATGGGATGCAGTAATGCAGGAGCTGGAAAATTCAGATTGATGATAGATATAATGTGAACAAATGATCAGAATAGGAGAAACTCAGGTGCTAGAAATGATAATGTTGACTATGGAGTGAGGCAAGAGACAGATGAAGGCAGACCAGACAACTAGAAATTGAAGAAAGAAGATCATAATGAGAAGGAATGTGTCCTGTAGGGACACAAGTAGCAAAGAGAAAGGAGATAATGTTACAGAGATACTCTAAGAGATTTTGGAGGGGAAATAGCTCTGAAGTATATTCATTCACCCATCCATTCATTCATCCATGTGTTGGACAAATCTCAAGATATGTGATCTATAAGGCAAAAAATATACCTGGGGCTGGAGAAATCAAATTCATTAGAAAACTAATGAGTTAATAGGTACTGATGCCAGCTATGAAAATAAAGATGGAGAACTGAAGAATTTAAACCAAGTGCAATAAATGATGACTGAGAGATGTGCTCAAACTGTAGACCTTTGGTTCCTACTGGCTGGCCCTCCTGGGAATAGCCTAGTGTCTTTTTTCATGGTTATAACTTTGTCTACTTCAGTTTAACTTCTTTTTACAAAGATGTCTGACAATCCCAACATGGAGATTCTCTGTTCTTAATGACTGAGACTGGAGATGTAGAATGATATCTTACACCACTACTCAGAAATAAATCCATTTTTCTTTAGTAATCTTTTCACAATGATTAAATATATATTATACATATATATGTATATACATATGTATATATATCCAGCCATTTAGTAATGCTAAACAATTGTAATAACATTATTTCATGGAGTTCCATAACTGCTCTGTGAAATACTCAAGTACTTAAGTAAGTAATGGGGTCTCCAACCTATGGAGAGACTCAGTGGCCCATGAAAGGTTCCATAACTGATATACAAGGGCTCAAAGAGTAGAGCCAGGGGTGTGAGTCCTAAACAGAGCTCTCACTACTCCACTGTCTTGGGCTGTGGCAAGGACTCAGTGTACTTAGTATCACTTGCTGAATGCCTGAATGAACAAGCACATTTTTAAGTGTTTGATTTATTGGAGGTGCGTGCATATCCCAAGGCATAGAAGCATGAGTACTTAGAAGCATGAATACTGTCTAGAATCTAAAAGAAATAGAACCAGGAAGTATGAAATTACAGCAGATCTATCCTGGTTCTCCACATTTCCCCAGGCATCGCCCTTATTTGACTTTCCTATGTGCTATTGTTAGTCACAGAGAAAGCTTCATCTTAGATCAGAGGCAGCAAAGATAAGAGCTATAGGAAGTAAAATCATTCTTCATGATAACCAAACAAGAGCTTCCGAAGAGAGCTGGCCTTAGGGAACAGGAAGTGGGCAAAGGAAGTTCTGCTTCACTCTGTATTTCAGAAGTGCATAGACCTCAACTTAGAAGGGGAAGCTTAAAGTTCCTGTCCTCACTTCTGTCAAAGAGAACTCGCTAGCCCTACGATTGGCAAAACAACATCTCTGAGTGTTTCTGAGAGCAAAATACACTAAGTAAAACTGACTGATTCCAGAACTCTAAGAAAGGAAAGAACAAAATAAAACCTAACCTGTTTTCTGACTGCTTCTTAAAAGAGAATTTTTTTGGGGAAAAAAAGGCAAATGATCTTTATGCTATCAATGAAAGACCACAAGTTCAGCCTGGATATTCAAGCCAAGCCAACTAAATTCTCACAGAAACAAAGCTCTGTAGTGTCACTGTTGCCACTGGGTATCTTTAATTTAGCTTTTTGTGGGTTGTTGCTATTAATCCAAATTGTCGGGCAGAGTAGCTCTATCTACCTTGCTTGCAGTCTCAGATCCTCCAAACTTGTGTCTCTTCATCCTGGACTAGGTTTGCTGAGATGCAACTGGAAATTACAAGCAGCAGATGGAGTCCAATTTGCCAAGTGCTAGAAAGTGTATAAGAGTTTAATTTATTTAATCACTAAGCACTTAGGCATCAAGATCTTTGAAAGAATCCAATGACCAGAGCACTGACCTTCAGTGTTGGGAGGAAAGGGGGCTCAAAGAGATCACATGACCAATATTTGGCTGACAGGTAAAAGCAGCCACTGACAGGTAAAAGCAGCTATGTTCCGATCTTATCTCTGGCAACTCATACATTTATGAGTGTTTATTTCATTAAGCCATTACTAGGGACAGAAAAAGGACACTTTTTATGGGCTGAGAAATTCCCACAAGAATCACAAAGTTAGAAATTAGGTATGGAAATGCCATGTTCTGTTTATTGAACCAGTTCCCTTTGGTTTGGTCTCCCATCCCTACCCCCTCCACGAAGTTCTAGACAGTCTAGTATGACTCAAACCTTGGGATGTCTCCCTCTTTCCTTGTGGTGCTATTTCCCAGCTGAAATATTTTTCTAATATATAATCTGAATTGTCTCATGGATTCATCAAAAAATCATGAGCTCCAAAATGCCTTAAGCAACATTTTTTTTTAAGTGGGAGAATTCAAAGAGTCTCTCCCAAGCTTAGGTTCTCAAAGAGTAGAAATGCCCCCATAAAAATATAATGGTCAATTAAAAATAAAGTCAAGAAATATTACTGTCTCTACCCATAAGAAGCAATGCAGATCCCATTTAGAACATGCTACAGTGATAAAAAATCAGCATATGAAAGGGGGCTAGGTAAACTTCTAATGGGCACTAAAAACCCCAAAGGAGATCCACTCTTTAAACTTCCATGATGGGGCCATCTGGTGTTCTCAAGAGCATCTTAGTATTGTTAAGCACCAACAGCTGGAAATGAAGTACAACCAGATCTCTTTACACAGGACCCACATACAATAATACCCTGAAGACTGAAGTACCCAGAGCCCTTCCCAAGCTAAGCATAAGAAATCTTGTCAAACACAAATAAACTTTCCTTAGTATTTCACGCTCATCTTGGATATGATTCTATAGCAACGTCTTATTTTTGATAATTACAAGTGATAATGCTTCACCATGGGATAAAACAAAAGTAAAGCCAATAGGAAAAATTTACAATGGGGACTCTTCCTCTGGTTGGCCTAAATATGAAAATTAAAAAGTGGGATATCTTCTGAGGTTTTTAGTGACCATTAGGAGTTGACTCTCTCTCTGTTTGCATGCTGGATTTCTATCTCTATGACATGCTTTAAATAAGATCCTTGCAGTTATTCATGGGAAGACTTTAGGAGAATATAATACATTTTGACTTTACATATTAGTTAACTATTATGTTCTATGGGACATTTTTATTCTTTAAGATATAGGCTTTCAGGAGGAGTCTGTGAATCTTTTCATATTTAAAAAAAGTAAATAATGGTAGGAAACTGTCTATTCTCCCAAAGTAAGTGAATCTCATGAGGTCACCTAGTGGCTATTCATTAGTAGAAAAAGAGATACTAAAAAAAATGTATACTGTTATGGTGCTAATTATGGACCAATTTAGCATCAACTTAGGTAGCAAGTAGAAGGGAAGAAGAGTTTGAGAAAGCCAGGTGCTGGGGATGCAATGATGAGAAGGACCTGAAGGACCCACAGAGTATATTCTCTACACAGAGAGACAGATAATGTGTAAATAGAAAGACAAATAAAGGAATCCAAGTTGTGATCACCAGGAAGTCAACAAAAAGGCTATAGTAGAGAATTATCAAGAAGACAGGGAAGAAAATGAATGCTCCAAATAGGTAAATAATAATTTTAAAAAGGTCACTTAGAAAGTTAAGCTGAAGTGCAATTGATGAAAATCATCTAGCCAGAGTAGGTACGCAGGAGGAACATTGTGATTGTCATGGGCATACAAGGTCATGAGGCAGGAAAAACGTGGAGGAAGCTCTTGAGAAATTGCCAGAAGTTCTTGTGCTTGTAGCCCAGGAAGAGAGAATAGTAACTGGAGAGTGGGAGTGATGTACAGTTGGCTGAGACTACACTGCAGATTAGACAGGTCCTGGCCATGGAGGAGGAAAGAAAAGACCCAAGACACACAGGTATACGGTTTAAGCAGAGGGCAGTGTGAAATGGAGAAGCCAGGAGGGAGCTGGGGTAAGCACCAGATATAGCATATGGGGCACAGGGATGGGAAGAAGCCAGATGTCCTGTGTCGACCTCTTCATTAATTCCAAATATAATGTAGTGAGACATCCAAGATATCTTCACAGCCTCTCTTTCCTCTCCTTCCCTTTGGCATTTATTGCACAATAGGGGTTAGAGGGAAAAAAATAACAGGATTCACTAGTATCCTGAAGGTGGGTACGGGGACACAAACAAATAAATAAATAACCAAAGGAAAGCTATGGAAAGGATCCCACAAACAAAGAGGAGACAGCCACTCTCTGCCCACAAATTGAAAGGATCTTTGAAGTACAAATAATAGTATTAATATTAATAATAATAAAATTTAAAATGTAAAGTATAGATATTTATCAGGTTAAGAAGAGAAGGTAATTTAAAGAAGCTGGAAGGATAACAGGGAAAAGACAAATAGGCACAAGAAAGCCAATCAGAACAAGTGAGAGTGAGGAGAGCCAATCAGAACAAATGAGAGAAGATTCACTAAGGGCAAGCAGAGTAGATCTGAGCGGCCAAGGCACAGACTGCCCTGCAGAGAGGGTGCAGATTATTGAGGAAGCTTGAATGTCATGTTAGTGGTTTGGTTTTAATCCTACCAGCAAAGGTCACTACAATATGACCTTTAGGACAATCACACTAGCAGAACCAGATGGAAGATATCCAGGTGTGAGAGACTGCAGGCAACATCCACTCTTCAAGCCTGCTTTGAGATGCCAACCCCTGAATTATAAGAATAATTCCAAAAGCCATGATATGAACTCCCAGGGATAGTGGTCCTATAGTTCCTTCTAGAGCCCATGGGTGGTTAGAACTTACTATAGCTATATGAGGATGAGTGAAGAAAGAAATAGAATGGCTATTTCATTAGTCAATGATAAATCTTGGGTTGGAAAAGACTTTTGGCTCCCATTTTCACCTATCATTACACACACTCTTGTTTGGCACTTTGGGCTTTCCAAAATAAATAGGCAAAGCACTTTATGGACCTTTATCTCCAGACTAAACCTGCTAACAGTGTCCTAGATTATAGATGATGAATGTGCACTTTGCAAGCCATCACGCTCACATTCTTCAAATATAAAATACTGCCACTTGTTATAAACTAAAATAAGCATTTACAGTTTCCTGAAAAATTTTGAAAGTGCATCAGCAATTATATTTGAATTATAAAGTCAGCTAAAATTCGAGGCCAGATTGAATTCCAAGGCTGATCCATGGCAGCACATTCAAATCCAGAGGCTGCAGCTGGCCAAGCAGGGAAAGAATAGTTCTCTAAGAGGACAAATTGAGCAAGCTGTTGACAACGACCTTACGATTGAGTATTGTTCTGAGATTAGTTTAAAGAGAAAAAGAAAAGATTCCTCAAACCCTGAATCATTTATTAGCTTAGGATACGACTGATACTGTTCCCAGCTCAGAAACAGAAGTTCAAATTCTGACGCCCTGGGACGTCTGCTGTCAAGCAGAGTTCAGTGCCAACACCAGTGGATCCACAGAAGGAACAAGATGAATTCCATTTTTACTTCGAATTTCAAGGGGGATTACTTCAAAAAGGAAAGAAAAAACATGCTGAGGCAAGGAAACTGAAATCAATACACCCATGGTGACGGATTCAATTGGAATAAGAAGAAAGTTCATTGGTATATCAACAAAAAATTCCCTTGCTTTAAGATGATATTTTGAGAGAGCATCAATCTTATGGACTACTCTTACAGCCATAGAACTACACTTGGGTTGCTTTATCCAGGAAAATGATTGATTTGTCTCACTATGAGTCATCACCTGGCTCCTCTTTTGATCCGTGACAAACACAGGGAACACAGAAGCGAAGGAGAGAATTGTTAGTTCCTTAAACCAGTTCTTACAGTGGCTAAGAAAAGAATGTAATTGTGATGGAGAGAGACATAGTTGGTGTTATTGTCTTTATTATAGAAATGAACCACAGTCTTAATGAAAACAGATATTTGGTATTTTGTTGTCAGACTTGGATTTGGAATTCTAAGCAACTCTAACAGAGTTGATTTGACCAATAAATGTTCCTGACTCTGCTTCAAAAACTAGGTTAGTATGTTTTAATTGGTAAAAACTCATCTTACAAAGAAGTTATGGGGAAGGGATGACCTCATCCTTCCCACTGGCCCAAGGAAACTGTATCTAGCCCTCAGATAGATTCCAGTTATCTTGACAGGAGGTCAGAGACAAATTTAAAGAGTCTATCCTTTTTGCTAAGCTGTGAGCTCTTGTTCCTACCTTGTAGATATTGTCAAAATCTATCAAGAAGTTAAGGCTTTTATAGTGCAGCTCTTTTTGCTTTTGGTTTTTGTTTTTTCTTTCAGAACTTTCTATTTTAAAATCAAAGAGTTTCTTTAAGTACAGGACTAATCTGGAGGATTTGAAAAATCACATACGTATCAGCCTTTCGTAAGTGGGCACACTTCTGTATAAGCCTTCCAGGTATGTGGCATGGGTACTCTGATTCCCAGATGATGGGGTAATTCTTGTTCGAATTAATTTTGGAAGTAACTGGGGCAACATTTGGTGAAATCCTTGTAAAATAGGTCACCTACTACAAGTGTAAAAAGAGAAGTTTGTCAAAGGGTAGCCAGGAGCAAGGACAAGTATCACAATTCTGAGAGAAGAGGGTTTAGTGATTGTTACACAAGGAAATTGTGTCCAAAGACCCTTTCAGAGGGCTTAAGAAAGGAGTCTTTGTTGGTAGGAGTGATTGCATCTGCCTCTGTTACCTCCTTTTACACATCCCTGTATCCTGTGACACACCAAGCATGCCGTTTAGGGAGGTGAACGTCATGTGATACAGCTCAATAGACACAAAGACATCAGGTCAGTGCTCTGCTCCCCACTTGTGCCCTACTTGGTGTATTACACTTTAAATATTGCCATGCACCCTAATCTGGGCTCAGCTAATGCTCAGGCACTGTTGCGTGAACTGGAAAGGGTCCTCAGGAGCTGCTTCAATCTGTGTCTGTTATTTTTATTAAACTAATCTCTCTGTTACCCCATCCTTACTTTTATTACCAGACTTATCTGTTTCTCAGAAGACATCTGACCTCTGGAAGTAGATGTGTTTTAATGTCATGTGCCGTCTTTTAGTGAAAAATCATTTTCAAAATATCCTTCAAATTGAATTGTGTCAATGTTTGTTCACCAAAGTTTATTTTAAAAAATGGAGTGTAATTTTCCTTTTGAAACCAAGTTTAGAAATATGTACACGTTGAACATAGGTGTTTCTTGAGGGAGGGTTTATATCATTATGTTCCTAGTTTCCATGCTCCTTTTGGGCAAAGATTAAGGTCATGATTTAACCCTTTCAGGGGAGACATAGAATTGTACATTATGAGAGTAATTCTTAAGAGTTCATATTTATGTAACCTCTCAGATACTTTTAAATTACTATTTTGTGCAATCTTGCTTCCTGTAGTCCCTTCACCTGGTTGGAACACAGAGCCTTACAATTTGATTGTTGTGACTTTGTAATTAAATCTAGTAGTAGATCCATTTCCCAGGTGATAGAGCTTAGGGATACGGAGCTACAGGACCTGTCCAAAATCAGGTAGCAAATTGTGTCAGAACTAGGTGGATTATGTTCTTAAAGAGCTGACCAACTCCATAAAATATATATATAATGGCAGGTCACAAACTTAGTCTCAACAATGAAAAAAATTAATTAAAATATATGAGTGGTCAAACAATTCTCCAAAGAAGGACACTTTATCATAAAATGTTCAGCATCAATTCTTTCACTGGGGACAATTTTGCCCCCAGGGATAATATTTTCAATTGTTACATCTGGGGAGGGGCAAAGTCCTACTGGCATTTAGTGGGTAGATGTCATGGATGCTGATAAACATCCCACCATGCACAAGATAGCACCCAAAACAAACATCATCTGGCCCAAATATCAAAAGTGCTATAGATGATAAAGGCTGTACTGGTTCCCTGCAATGGTATGTTTGCATTAATAGATAAATAAAATAAAGCAAAATAAAAAAAGAAAACCACACACACTAACTGAAAAGAAGAGTAAGGCAATTGCTGCTTTACAGTGTTCATGAAAAGTTAGGCAGTCACTCAACTGGAATCCAGGATACCAAATTTTAAGACCATTTCAGAAGCAATTAACTGTTTATAATAGTTGAGCATGGGACACTTCCTGTGGGTTTATTATTTGGTGGAGATTCCAGAGTGAGATTGACATAGGACATACTTGCCCATATCAGAAAATTCTGCTCTGATGACAAACCTCCTAGGAATGTGAGTTTTGTTTCTTCCCAGTCCTCATGCAGATGTTTTGTAAGGAAGTCTGGGATATGCTGCAAAACAACAGCCACAGAGAGCCACTGCTTCATGATGGGGTTGATCATGAGAATTTTTCTTCCCTCTGATTCATCTCTTTCTTTTGCAGATTGGGAACACTTATAAGAGATAAAAGAAGGGCTTAGTCCCAAAGCCCTCTAAATGTTTGGACTTTTTAAGGAAGGTCAGAAAGGACACCAATTAAAGGCAGTTATGGACTAAATTCAAAATGTTCATATTTTTACTTCATTCCAGTAAAAGTTTCTCTCCAAAAAATTCGGTCCCAAGAAGGAATGAGGAATGAAAGATATTTTATTTTCTCTAATAAATGTTGGCAATACTTCACTCCTACATGTCTGAGGTTGTTTGCCAAGTACTTTGATATTTGTGAATGTGGCTATAAGGCTTAAAACAAAAGCAGATAACTCATGCTAATTATTCAGCTTGTGTATTAATGCTTGACAAGAGCAAGAAGAACTTTGTCTTACTTGATTGTGGTTGTAAAACTTAGGAAACCCAACAGGAAGTAGAAGATCTATGTTCTTTAAAGTGAATTTTCCAATTCACAGAGCTTGCATCTAAATCATCAGGATCCTTCTGTACATGAAATGCTCCCCTTTGCTGACTTCTGGTCTATGCAGAACTTGGTCAGTCTGGGATGGAGGTTCTTCCCCTTTTCGGTATTGGCAGTGAGTCTGAAATAGGATGAAAACCATCACTCGGCTCCTGGAGAATGCACTTCCTCTCTATACAAGATAAAATTCAAACAATTCAAACATTCTTATAAGTCAACATGCTATTGATAGGTCCCAACAGAAGTTTTAATATAAATATGGATAGGGGTATCATACTGAATGTCTGGAAGTTCTGATGAAATGTGAGTTCTTATAATATAAACTGAATATCAATGAAATTATCTGGACTTTGCCAAACAATGAGGTTGGTTTAAAAATAAGGAGTAAAACAACCAAGTTGCTTATATTTTATTCAATGTCTAGGTCCCTAAGAAGTGGGTCTGGCATAACAAGTTAATACCTTCTCTTTAGTTCATGCCTTGGAAGACAGGTATTTCCTTTGAAAACCAAATGTCAGACCCTAGAGAGGGAAATGACATGAAGAAGGCCTTTGGACAGGTAGCAAAGTTCTTAGGAGAAGGTGCCAAAAACACTTGGGAGAGCAGCACTCTCTCTGCAAGCCAGGTTTCTTACTAAGCTGTTCACATTAGCCACATGTTTACCCTCTGTCTATGTTCACCCCAGACTTTTCAGAGGGGTCCAGGCTGAGGAATCACTTCGTTTTTTGAAGGATTTGGATATCTTGGTCAGACATGAGCAAGACTCAGACATCAGATTGATACCAGCCTTACCTCTTGCCTGAGGCCCTGGGTTCAATCCTCAGCACAGCAAAAACAAACAAACAAACAAAAAACAAACTTTAATTTGTCAGAAAATAAGGCCCATATTGCAAATCCTCCATAACTGATTTTCTTCAAAAGAGATTACATCTAACTTGATGGGCAGGCGGTTGATATTCAGCTTAGTTCTACCTTCTTAATGAATTTGTGCCAAAACCCAGAATATAACATTATAGCATCTGCAAAAGAATAATGTAAAGTCCAGAAAGAAAACAAGCAATGTAGGACACTGCTCCTTAAGTTTCATTCTTCACAGAAATACGGACTGCATAATACTACAACACAAATACCTGCCACTAATTCCATGCACCTGTGACAGTGTTCAGATGACAATATTAACAGATGTGTTTGTTGGAATTTAGCTCATTCTCTCTCATCTTAAGATATTGTTAATGGGATGATTTCCATTTTTTTTTTTTCTAGAATGAATTTCTCCCCCTTAGTTAACCTTGATAAAAGTGTTAAGGATAGGTTTTGGAATTTCATCAAAAATCCCAAATGATAATTTTTGCTGTCAATTTTCTCCTCCTCAAAGCCATTTAACACAGCCACTAATGAGCAAATATATAAGATGACTTGAGATTGGTAATTTCTTTCTGTATGGCTTATTCAAAAGTAATAAACAAAATTAGCAGGAAAAAAATAGAAAAGTTAAAGGAAAAAGTTTAATAACCCAATTTCTGGTTCATTTTTGTAGAACAGAAATTCAGTTCTGAAGAGAAAGAAATGTCAGTGGAATCTTCTGAGAGTCTAGTGCTCATTTAATCTCCACAAGGAAGTTAATACCGTGAGGTACAAATGAGGCAACAGAAAGCTGGTGCAATCTGGAACCAGGTCTTTTGCTCCTGAAAGACTGAACTCTCTGCTTTTCACCCCTGCAAGAGCTGGGTCCATGTACTATGAGGTCATGGGTCATCTTGCACCTGGTTATCCCTCTTGGAAGGAATCCTCTGTGTATCTTACCTGCCTCTTAGCAGAAGCAGCTCTATACAAAGACAGGGTTCCCTGTGAGTAATTTCAACTTTCCGTATGCACCCGAGTCACCTGGGGGCCTGGGGCACTGCATTCCTATTAACTCCCCAGGTGATGCCGAAGCTGCTGAATCAGGAAGATGAATCACATCTTAATCAGCAACAACTATTTAAAGAGCAATGGATTGAAGTTCCAGGATAGGAGTTCAGGATAAGAGGCCAAAAGGACTGACCCCTTTCAAAGATTAAACTTGGCTCCTCTAGGGAAATTCCTTCAGTAAATTGTGCAACCATTTGCAAAATGCTGCAGGGACTAACTAGTATACCCTTCTGGTTGCTGTTTATTTCACCAGTGGGTTTGGGGTTCTCTGCCCATACACAGGTCCATGGAAGAACACAGCTGTTTTGTTTGGACAGACTGGTCTCAAAGTTTGAGCTTGCACACAAAGGGCTTATCACCAACACCAGCCTTTCTCTGACAGCTGTTTTCTTTCCCAGCCCCAGGGCTCTGGTCAGAGGAAAGGAAAGGCTTGCTGAAGAAAGAAGCAGGGTAACAGCAAGCTGCAATAGATGTCTGAAGATCTGAGAACTCTCTCTCACACACCCAATTCGATCTTTGCACATGATTAATTATAGAATAATGAGTTGTATAAATCTATCATTTTTGTGCCTAAAAGCTGGTGTAGAAGCAGGAACTAAATTACTGCCTATAATAAAACAGAGAATTTCTATAAATTGTTAGGACAGATTTTAAGTCCTTCAGAAAAGCCTGCTTGTGGGGATGTGTGTTCTTTATTGAACAAACATGTATCCCAGCAGCATGAGGTTGGCAACATGAAATCAGTGCGAGGTATATGAGTGCCACATCTAGCAGAACTGATAAAAATCAGGGTCATTGTCAGCTGTATAAATTGAGAGGAAGAGGCGCCTTCAGCAACTTCCTTTGGGGAAGGCTTATTTTGTGCTGGTGAACTGCTCCCCCTGGTGGATCCGCAATTGCCATGTTTGCGATTCCTTCCTGTAGGGAACAAACAGGCTCTGGAGAGAACCCAGCAGTTTCTGGTAGAGAGACATACCTTGTAGGACTAAAGAAAACTTCCGGGCACCAAAAAATATATTGAACACCAGGTTCGGTCCCTGACTAATTCTGATCATGGACCTCTTGCAGATTACAGAGTTTGTCTTTTTTTACATCGTCCTGTGTGTTCTCATTTATTATGGTTGTTTAGACATCCTGGCTCTGTATTGATTTGAGAGGTGTGAAAAACTCTTAAGTTCTGTAGTTTATTTTATTCCCCTTTAAAAGTAATTCCGGACATTTCTAAGGGGAAAATGACTCACAAGGGGCGTACATTTTGTTGTGAAATCATTCGTTTTCCTCACTTCCTGTCTACTTTTGACTCCTCTCTCTGAGGTGGTCATGTTGACTGTGGATAATTTATGCTTAGTTCCTTGGTTCTACATATCTGCTCCAAGATAAAGGCTACTTTTATGATTTTCTGAGGACTAAATTTATACCTTCATTATATCTTTTAGTGCCAGTGTAAATTATTTGTGTTATTGTTTTCATTAGAGGCATTTTCTGTGTGCCCTGCCATGCACAGAGAGGAGATTTTACAGGTCAGGCAGAGATGAAAATCTATGGCAACTCTCTCACTCTTCTGAACATTCTGCAATGAGTCACATTGCAGCCTCAGACCAAACAGTTTATAAGCTAAATAAGGAGGTATTTTAAATATTTATTTAACAAGACATATTTTAAATAACCTACATATGTAAATAGAGCGTTCTTAGCCTGTACATTATTGCCAGGTCGATTCTCATGTTCTGATATATAATTAATTACCAGTTTATTCCTCTGTAAACCGAAGCAGGGAATAATTCAGTGATGCCAGGTCACTGATGTCAGCAAAATTGTAATACCTTCCTGTCAGTGGGATCTGTGAAAAAGAAATTGAGATTGTAAAATCTGTGGTGGTGGGTGCCAAATTGTGTCCAGAAGACAAGTTCCTATCCCCAATGTAGTTGCTTTCTCCTAATGTCTAGACTTTTTCTTTGTGCTACTTTGGTGGGCTTAGAATGCACATTTTCTAAGTTTAAAACAAACTCAGAAACCAAGCTAAGTGTGATCTATGTATTTTACAAGGTAGTCCTCTAAAGTAGATGTATGTCATGTACATTGTAAACAGCACTATTATATGTAGAAACAATAAAAACACAGATACCAATTGTTTTGGCATTTCTTGGTCATTGAGAATATGAATAGTTTATGCATACGCAATATTTTTAATGCTTGAGCAAAATCTATGCACTCATTCTAAATTTTCTGAAAATGTGGACACATATATATTTTCTTTTCCATTAGAAATGGATATGTGCCTTAAATATTTCAGCTGAAAACTTCTAAAGAATATAAGTTCTAAACTTCAAAGTTGTCATGAACATAGAGCACACAGGAAGTAAAAGTAAACACAAAATTTAATCTTGCCCTCTTATACTTAGTTTCTAATGATATGAAATATGGTGATTTTTGGTCAGGCTCTGGGGTATCACAAGTGTGTTTCCTGTACACGTAATGCATGTGATTTACCAAAAGCTCAACTCAAAATTTTAATTCCTAACACTTGTGAATAAGCTCATAAACTAAGTTCTAACCAAGAGCTTATTGATATCAATTATCCTGGTCCATATCCAAATCATCTAGAAAATTTAGTGTAGAAAATTATTTTAAATGATTGTTTCATGCCGTCATGATGACCAATTCCTTGGTTAACTAACATATTCCTTATCACTCAACTTTTTGCCACATTTTAAATGTTTCAAGTCTGAATTGGAATGGATCTTTTGCTAATCTGCATTAGGAACAAAAACTAAAACTTTGAGAAAATAAATAATGTCAACAACAATAACAGCAAAAGGTGGAGAAATGATCACCAAAAGCATTTTTAGATACAGAGTCTGTTTATTGATGATATTCCGGCACTTGAACTATGTGTCATTTCTATAGTGAACAGGGCAGTAAATTGGTCATAGCAGCTTTTGAACTGAGCACTGTCATGAAGTTAGTGGAAGAGGGAAACTATAAGTTAAAATTGATTGATCTATCTGTCCTACACATTCACTCTCTGACTAGCCTTAGGAGGTGGTGGTTGTAGGGATGATTTCAGTACACAGAGAGGATCAAGAAATCACATTTGAGGAATTTGAGAGAAAGCTTTAGATTTGCTCTAAGTAAGAAATATTTTTAAAAAATGACATGTTGAAGCCTCCTATCAGTATGGGAAAATATTTTTCTCCTATAGATAAATGGTGACAAAAAGAAAATCATTATAATCTTTTCATTAAATAGTATTATGATTGATACCTCTGTTTTTACAAATGTTCTTTTGAAAAATCCTGCTGAAGCTGGGGTATATGTACTTTTCTCTATTCCTCCTTCTATAGGCTGATAAAATGTCCAAAATGTATATAAAATACACATAAGACCCTGAAATGGGAAGAAAAGATGGCTCACTGACCACGAATCCAGGGACACAAGGCCAAATAACAAGGAGAGTTTTCACTTTGGCTCATATGTCTTAGACCTGGAGCTCAAGGATCTAAGCATAATAGTGGGTATAGACAAGAAAGACTCCCCACTCCAAAGCTGGATCTATCAGTCTAGCCAAAGGATCAGGAATGGGGCAACCTAGCAAAAGAGAAAATATTTAGACAATAATTGTTCTACTCCAGCCACACGTCACAAAAACCAATGAAATGATGTCAGATGGGACTGCTTGAGGAGCAGGGTCTTTCATCCCTGACCAGTAGTAGAGTCCCCAGCTTTGAGGTGCCAATGGAGGCCATGCAAAGAGAGGTAAGACACCTCTATCCCTCCCACAAAGGGAAATATTTAGTGGAAGTCTAGCTGGGAGCTGGAATTGCCATTCTGGCTTAGTAACATTGACCATCTTCTCTCTTTGGTACCAACAGAAGCTGAATGAAGAATCTAGACTTCTGCCCCACCTGGAAGTGATGAGAAAGTACTCCTTCCTCTGCCAAAGTGGTACCAGAGGAAATCAGCTGAAAAGAAGGTTTAAACAAGCCCAGTCTCATAATATAATACACAAATATCTAGATTTCCTTAGAAATATCTCATCATGTCAAGAACAGGAAAGATCTCAAAATCAATGAAACACAACAATAAATATATATAGGTGACAACATCTATAGGTGACAGATGTTAGAATTATCCAACAAGAATTTTGAAGCATTCATCATAAAAGTGATCCAATGAGCAATTACAAACATTCTTGAAACTAATGAAAAAGAAAATAAATGCACTGGAGATGGGATCCAAGGTACACTACTACTGAATCATACTCCCAGCTCTGCCATGTTTTATTTTTTTATTTTGAGACAGGGTCTTTCTAATTTGCTGAGGCTGGCCTTGAACTTGGGATCCTCCTGTAGTAGCTAGGATTACAAATGTGTGCTTCATTGTCCTATTAAAGTTAAACTTTTGAGAATTAAAGACAAAACAACAAAACTCAATCCAGATATCTTTCAACAATTAAATGGTTAAACAAATTGTGATACATGCATACCATTAAAATAGCTATCTACTGATACATGCAATAACTGGATGAATCTATAGAGAATGATGGAGAGTGACTAAAACTAATTTAAAAATGTTATACAGTATATGGTTCCATTGATATAACATTATTGAAATGGCAACATTATAGAAATGAAGATCAAATTTGGGGTTAAGAATGGGCAAGAAGGAGGGAACTGGTATAGCTCTAAGAGGAAAATAAGAAGAATCTCTATGGTGATAGAAAAAATATTCCTTATAACCATATCAATTTCAATTTCTGATTCATTACATTATACTATGGATCTGCAAGATGTTAACACTGAGAGAAACTGGATAAAGGTTCATTATTTCTTATAAGTACATATAAATCAACAATTATATCAAAATTAAATTTTAATTTAAAACAAACCTTACAAGTCTTAAAATCTGAAAATTAAATAATTTTGTCTGTCACATGAATCTTATGCAACCTTGGACAAGTGTTCAGTCACTCGGAGTCTACTTCCTTGCCAGTTAATGGGCATCATGATACCTGCCTTATGTATCTGTTATCAAGATGAAAGGAAAATGAAGCAATCATTATGAATGGGCTTCTTAACTTCTCAAGCAATGCAAAAAAAGAACTAAACATTGATAAAACGCTGTGTGCCAGGCTCTGAGCCATACTAAATGTGCTTCCTACTTTATATCTACATGGTTGTATTTTATGTATGTAAAACTTTTAAAAACATAGCTCCTATACTAAAAGGCAGAACACTTATTTAAAGGAGAACCACTAAAAAGAAATCCTTATCTGTCACCAAGTTCAGGGTCTATAGGAATTCCTGTCAAAATCCCTGACCTTCAACACTCGGAAAGTCCAGATAGCTTCTCAGTCTTCTTTCCTTTAACTGCTAAGCCAAACCTCCCATCTCAGTCCCTAACTTTCCTTTACCTTGCTTTCTACATTCAGCTCAAGGTGCTGAGCAGCCACCAACACAGAGCCTCCCTGCTGGGTGTTGCTTTGTTATCACTTGCTTTGCGGAGGAGAATCAGGATATGGGGCTTGCTTCTTTGTCTCTGTATGACACCTTCCTGATATTGTGGCTTCAGGACTGGGAAGACAAGAGTTTGCTGCGCGCGCGCACACACACACACACAAACACACACACACACACACAAGTTTTCATGTATAACTAAATATATCTATGTATATATATAGGCATAAAATAAATTAACATATACATAGTATATATTTTATAAATAGATAATATTTCATTTATTTTCACCACTTTACAATTGAGGAAATGTTAGTAAACTATAAAGAACCTACAAATCTGTTAATTTCAATTACTTAGGAAATATTTAGGTATCAAAGGAATAAAAACTCCATATTATACCTGGATTTTCCCTCCCTCTCTCTTTTCCTTCCTTCCTTCCTCTTCTTTCCTTCCTTCCTTCTTTCTTTCTTTCTTTCTTTCTTTCTTTCTTTCTTTCTTTCTTTCTTTCTTTCTTTCAGTACTGGTCTAGAACCCAGATCCTTGTACCAGCTAGGCAGGTGCTCTACTACTGAGCTACATTCCCAGCCCATTGTCTTCTTTTTCTGGTTTCTGACATGAAACTCCACTACTAAACATCCATTTATTGCTTTATTTAATAATTTCTTTAGTCATTCCTTTAT
The DNA here is from genome assembly GCA_004024805.1 of Geosciurus inauris. Classification (NCBI taxonomy): domain Eukaryota; kingdom Metazoa; phylum Chordata; class Mammalia; order Rodentia; family Sciuridae; genus Geosciurus; species Geosciurus inauris. The sequence goes on along the minus strand of PVHX01002964.1, from coordinate 28,520 downwards.
TCATTCATCAGTATTCAACAATAACCTAACACCCACTAATTGCTGTGCTAGATCCCAGGGATAAGACCATTAATAACAATAATCCAGAGAGAGCCATATGGAACCAATAATAATGGGAATGTGGTTCATGACAACAAGACACGAGTGTATCATGGGAGCACAGATAGGGAAGCCACTCAGCGGCAGAACCATCAGTTTACCTAGACAGGGTGGCACATGCAGATGCCTGCAGGGGTCAGGCATGTCACAAACTCCAGTGAAGGAGAGTACAAGGAATTGCTCTGACCAAGTCCTACTCAATAAATGTGCAGAAGTAGATCATGTACACATTTCTCCATTCTATATTTTGCAGGGAGGAGGGACATTATCCCAAGGAATGATGATAATGTGTAAGTTCTACCTTCAACATTTAACTGACAACTGACCATTTGCCATCATGACCAGTAAAACCCTCTCAGTCTAAAGTCCCCAATCTCTCCTGAACCACAACCAATAGCATCCTGTTTCATCTTCCTTCTTCCTCTCTTGCCCTCCACAGTCCTCTCCAATCAGAGCAAGGCTGAATGTGTCAGTATGTAGTGACATCTCTTGTCACTTGGTTGAAACAAAAGTCCTTATGTTGGTTCAAAACCCCATCTACTTGCTGAGATTATCATGTCTTCAAGATTACTTTTTAAAAATGTCAGTGGCTGCTCCTGTGCTGGAAAATTCTCTTACTCAACACTCTGGAAAATCTAAGGTGGTCTCCAGGTTATAGATACTCTTTCCACTTCACTTGCTTCCACCAACCCCAGTGTTACCTTTGCATGAAGACTTGGCTGACTACTCCATCCATACCTCATTTTTCCATTTTCTTTCACTTTAGTTTTCCTCATAGGACCCTTTACAATGTGCACATACAGTTTTTGGTTTACTGTGCTTATGGTCCATTGTTGTCCCCCAAAAGATGCCTGCTGACTTCACTTTGATTTATTTCTTTATCTCTGGTGCCTACAAAGGTGCCTCGCACATAGGAGGCATTACATAAATACATTTTAAAGCAAACTGAATGGACAATGTTGAAGTGAAGAGGAGTTTAACACATTCAAGTGACTTGAGTTGAGAGTGGAACAGGCAATAGGAAATAACCCAGGAGACAAGAGGAGGCCTTGTGGAAAATAAAGACCTAAGATGTTTTTCCTTAAGATGAGAAGCCTTAGCCATTTTAAACAGGAGACTTTTACAACTATATTTATAATTCAGAAAACTCAACCTTGCTGAAGTTTGGAAGATATGTTAGTCCAGAGGAGAGATAAGGTGACTGGAAACACGAATACATGTGAGACTACTTTTATAACCCTAATGAGAAGAATCTGAGAAAAAAAAATAAGCATTTCAACACTAAAGCATGAAAATCAATGGCCATTGAGTATCACTGGGTGTGTTTCGTCTTATATAATAGCAGACATGACTATAAGGAGTGAATGATCCTTGTACATGAGCTTTTATAATCCACTGCTGCTCTCTTGCAAAATAGAGAATAGAATCTCACTTTTGTATCTCTGATTTGTTCTTTATTTTGAGAAAACAAAGACAAATTAACAATTCAACAATTCAAAGGTAAGACATTTCTGGAAACTAGTCAGAGATCACTTTAGACCATCTATGTCCTTGCAGTTCTAGCACCCTGTCCCCATGTGTGATCTGATGTCTCTTCACTTTTAACCTTGCCTCATGGGCCATTGTGCACATTTATCTCCTTGTGAAAAAGTGCTATCTATCATCAGTTCTAAATCTTCTAATTTCTATGTATGATCCATTGTCCTGTAATCCTTTTATATCTAAAAATAGAACACAGGTATGATCTCAACACAACCTCTAGTGATTAATTTTATTGCTATTTTTTTGTCCAACTGAACAGACATATAATAAATAAGAAAAGCTTTAATCTGTGAAAGAACCCTCAAATAGACCCTTCAACCTTTTTTATGCGTACTAACCCAAAATGAAGCAGAGCCCCCCCTTCACACTTTCAGCCCAATACTCTTGGTTAAAGAAGTAAATCTAATTAAAGGAGCAGGGGATACTGAAGCTGTTTTATGAGTTAGAGAAGCTGCCTCTGCGTATCTTTCACTACTGATTGGGCTCACAAGATGGAAAATTCTGTAGACTGCTAGGTAAAGTGCTCTCAATGTTGCTGGAACATCTGCTTTTCTTTGTGTAAAATCTCTTCCATGGGGTGATTGAAGATTTTTATTCTAATTGAATTCGTAGTTAATTCCAGATAAAGAAGAGATCCTTTTTGCTGATGCTGCTTAAATCAGGGGTCTCAGGCCCACTGCTCCAAGCCCAGTTAATTTTCTCAAAATTAATCAAAAGAAGTGGTGAGTGGTTGGTTCAAGTGAGCCTCTATTTGTTGATATTTTTAGGACAGAAGGGAAATTTTAGATGCAGTTGATTCTTGGTTTGGTCTTTCAAACCATGTATGATCAAGATTGAAGGGCAGCCTCTTGTTTCTAAAATGCAGTGTTTCTAACCCAGTAAACAAGGGCACAGATGGGTCTTGGTTTGAAGATGGCTTAAATACCCTCCTTATGAATGTGTACCTGGATAATTGATCATAACAAATATGTTTATGACCCTAAACCATCTCAAGGAAACTAAGGAGGTGAGCCTTTTGATATTTATTGCAATATTTACTAAGCAAATTAACAAACAGATGAACAAAAGAAAGACTAAGATATAAGGCATATGGTTCTCCCAGTGCCCTTGACATTTCACCTGCTTGATATTCTTTTGCTTATGACAGTGACCTTTGGGAAATCACTGTTTCCATGAGCTCAGGTTTTAGATGTTATAAAGTAAGGAGAGGCTATTAAATTATAATGAGTTTCTTTTGCAAACACCCTGATAAGGGAAAGAACCCCTCTCTCTTCTGGCTACAAAATTTTATTTGGGATTCTAAAACAGATACTAAAATTAGAGCCTTGAACTATGTGACAGATAAGCAAATCTGTGACCTTCACAGCTAATCAGGTGGTTGGAATCTATCCCTGTTCCCTTTCAGGGTCACTTCATTGAAAAATTCCCATTTTTTCCTAGGTTATGGATAAAGATAAAGAGCTCTGCTTCCCTCCCAGAAGTGGAGTAGAAATGTCAATCAAAAACCATGGGCAAAAGCCCTTCCTGTAATATTTGCATTTTCAAAAGTGCTGAAATTGATTAACCCTTGCTGAAGTTTGCCATTTCTAATCACATTTAGACCCAAAGCACAAATTTTAACACTTGGTCTTTGAGGGTTCTGTCCTGATCTACCAGTTGAGTTAGTTGTCTGAGGTGTAGACCCCTTAATTTACAGAACACAACTTTATCTGTCGTTGCACTTTTTAAAAATTTCTTGCAACTTTTATAAACATACTCTCTCTCCAGCTGTCTGCTGTTTATCAAGCTATTCAAGGTCAGAAAGAATATGACTAATTTTTTATTTATAATACTCAGTATATGCTTAGTAAATTATTTTTTAATTATTGAGTTTAAATAGTTGTATTAGATTTAACGGGAAAAAATGCATTTCTGTTATTTAGCCAAAGTTGCAAGCCGTCACATTCAATAATGACAAATGTTGGATATGTTAGGTCAAACTAAATAAGGAAAGAAAGAGCTATCTCCAACTAAGAGCAGATTGTTTCCAATTTTTCTCTATTATAAATAACAGAGTGGTGTGGTGATGCACACCTATAATTTCAGCAGCTTGGGAGGCTAAAGGAGGAAGATCACGAGTTCAAAGTCAGACTCAGCAACTTAGTGAGACCCTGTCACAATAAAGAAAAAGGACTTTGGGATATGATTCAATGGTAAATGGCATCTGGGTTCAATCCAAAGTACTGCACAATAAATACATAAACAAACAAATGAACAAACAAATAAAAAATAATAATTCAATGAACATTCATAGAAATAAATTTTAAATGTGTCTCTGTTTGTAGCTAGAATGGCCATTTCATGGAAATAAAAAACTGGTTCAAAGAAGTATACACACCTCACTTTTGTAAATTTTCATTAACATTGCCTATTATAATTAAGTATATTAATAATTAAGGACAAAGTGACCTTTCTATTTTTGTTTTAGCTGTATACAAACGCACATACACACACGCACAGGCACACATACCTTCACTCATATTGGGAAGGGTTTTGGGCCCAGATTCTTCATTTTATCTGGATCCCTACTCTGCTGTGTAACTTTATAGTATATTCTTATCAAAAGTGAAGTATATATTCCTATCCTTAACTCTGTGTTTCGTAATATGTTCTTTGGCCAATTTCAAGTTGGACCTATGATGTACTAGGGAATTATAACAAGACTTTGTGGCTGATCATATTTTCTAGTATTTATGCAATCTTCAGAAGAGGTACATGCCCCCGATCTTAAGAAAATGAGGCACAGGATAAGTACAGATGCCCCAGCCACTGCAAAATGAAGCTGAATGTCATAGTTGATGGGAAAAATCGAGAGAAATAAAGAAAAAAATTGGTAAACGTTTATAAAGACTTATTGTTACACGCCATTGAAATCTGATGTTATTTGGTACACAGCAGTAGCTGACTAATGCAGGCCTGTTATGGAGAATCAAAAAGGTAGCAACATCGTTTTCAGGAAGCTTATATTACATTGAGGAAGAAAAGTATATATATAAAAACATTATGTATATCTCCAATGTCAAGTAGTCATTTGATCTGAAGAAAAATAAAACAACAAAGAAAAGAAATTGACATGAACTTGAATATTTTATATTTCTTTTCTGAAATTCACCCTTCAATATGCTTTATACATTTTTTCTTTACAGTGTCATGTTTTACTTATTTGCAATTATTTTCCTGTGTTACTTATATCTTCATATTCCATCTCTACATATATTGACTATTTAAGTGTTGCAAATATTCCCTTCACTTGACTAGTACTTCTGCTAAACATAAATTCTTTAAAATATTTTGTTTATTTCTGTCTGCATATTCAGAACATTTTTATATTTTAACTTCCATTTAACTGTAATTGTCAGTGATTTCTTTTAGTGTATAATGTGTAAAAGTGACCTACCTCTATCTTCACCCTTACCAAGGGTTTCTAACATCAATGATTAATTAATCAAACCTTTCTCAGTTGATGTGTCAGGTGACATAATAATTTTATGGCTGAATTACACATAACTCGAAATATTCTGCCTTAACAGTAACAAAGGGCATTGAGACACTTGTATGAAATTATTTTTGATGAAAAAAACAACTAATAAGTATGCTATGGTTTGGATATGATTTAGTGTCCCCTAAAGGTTCATGTTCTGAAATTTAATCCCCTTTGTGAGATATTAAGGGAGCAGAATCTTAATCTGACTGTGGTGTTTAGAGGTGGGAACTTTGTGAGATCACTAGGATTATTAGATAAAGTCATCAGGGTAGAGCCCTCACAATTGAATCCAGGTGACTTTATAGAAAAGGAAGAGAAACTACAAGTGACATACCCTTATGCCCCTTGTCTCTTGTCGTGTAATGCCCTGCATCTCAGAACTCTGCCTAGAAGAAGCCATCCCTAGATGCATCCTTCTTACCTTGGACATCCAGCACCTTGAGCCAAAATAAACTCCTTTTTTTTTTTATAAGTTAGCTTGTCCAAGGTATTTTGTTATAGTGATGGTAAACAAAATAATGTAACATATGACATAAGATAATATCCTAATTTCTATAAAATCAATATACATGTTCAAACATGAGGAAAATGAAAAAGAAATCCAAAATATTAATGATACTTAGCTGAGTGGTTGAAAGAAAAATGAGTAATTTTCATTTCTTCTTTACTGCTTCTTTCTAGGCTTTCTGAATTATTTATATAAGCATAAACTTTCTATAATCAGGAAAAAATTATAAGTAAAATAAATTACTTTAAAAGAAAAATAAAAGCAAAAATAGGGTGTCAATAACTGAATTTTCTACTAATTGGAATTCCAAGCTTATTTACTCATTTGTATTTTAAAACAGCAAATAATTCGCAGATATTTTTATTAATCAAACAAGGTATCATTTAGTTTGCACTTAGCCAAAAAAAGTCATTAATTTAAATTTCCTTTCCTTCTTACTCTAGAAAGTCATTTACCAACTGTCCTGTTACTATTCTTAAGAAAAAGAAGCCGGGTGCGGTGGTGCAAGCCTGTAATCCCAGCACTTAGGGAGGCTGAGACAGGAGAATCGAGAGCTCAAAGCCAGCCTCAGCAATGGTGAGGGGGTAAGCAACTCAGTGGAACCCTGGCTCTATATAAAACACAAAATAGGGCTGAGGATGTGGCTCAGTGGCCAGGGTCCCCTGAGTTCTTACTTCTCAGGAATGAAACAGGACTAAAAGCAGCTGCTAAGGTGCAGTGACAGCCTTTGCTTAGAGAAATAAATTGAGATCAGTATTCCTATCCCCCCAGTCATGCTGAGAGGCTGTCTGTGGATGCAGAGAAAATGTCTGTACTTGGTGAGAAGTGGTACTCTGTGGCTTCTGAGGATTCACAGTGCTCTAGTTGGACAGTTCTCTAAGGGATCCAGACAAGGCATGAAGTGGCCAGCTAGTCAGTAAACTGGGTGACCGCCTTTGAGGGAGGTTTGCAGCCTGAAAAAGATCTTTACAAAGTGGTTGCTATGCTTTGAATGTCTCTTCATATATCTTGAATTAATAATTAATAATGAATTAATGCTGTTATCATCAGGGTAGCTTAGTTATCTAAAAGTGGGTTCTTTTTTTTTTTTTTGGTACTGGGGATTGAACTCAGGGGCACTCGACCACTGACATCCCCAGCCCTATTTTGTGTTTTATGTAGAGACAGGGTCTCACTAAGTTGCTTAGCGCCTTGCCATTGCTGAGGCTGGCTTTGAACTCGCGATTCTCCTGTCTCAGCTTCCCTAAGTGCTGGGATTACAGGCTTGAGCCACCGCGCCCAGCTTAAAAGTGGGTTCTTGATACAAACAATAAGTATGGCCTGACTTTTCTCTTTCTGTTGTATGTGTGCCTTTGCCTTTTCTTCTTCTGCCACGGGATGAATCACGTAGGCCTTTGCCAGATGCTAGCAACATAATCTTAGGGTTTCCAGCCTGCAGAAGCATGAGACAAATAAACTTCTATTGTTCAAATTACCCAGCCTCAGTTATTCTGTTATGGCAGCACAGAACAGATGAAGACAGTGGGCAAGAAATACCTACCTTCAAGGAATACCTAGCTTCACCGATTCATCCCAGAAACAAATCTCAACACAGTCAAGACTATGAGATAGTAAGGAACCACAACTAACTTCTCCTGCTACCTGTCAAAGTTAATTCTACTCTAAATGAGTCTTAATTATGCCATGAAGTTAAAGTTTAATTCAAATAACATATTCACTGAAACTGCACCCTTTATTATGAGTACTAATAATGATTTAAAGTCAAGTTTGCTTTGCAAGAGGTAAAGCTAATATGAAACTGCAGTATTAATTTTTGAGGCAACAAATACTACATCTCTCTTAAAAGGGGGTTGGCTCATTTCCTGCCTGTGACATAAATTGCCTTAGGAAAATTTTCTATAAAATATATAGCTTCTGATTTTCTGGATTTGATGTCTTCTTATACTCAATTTTTAACTCAAAGTTATTCTCCATGTTGAGGATAGAAAACATAGCAACCTTTTAAACAGTTGCTTTCTTATGGTTAGAGGTCTCATTTTTAAGCTATATTATGTGCCAGGCACTGAACTCTGGATTTTATAGACATCATTTTTAATATTTATTATTGGATGGCATTGGGAGTCATTTTTATTTGTATTTATTTTTTGATGATAAAATATGAGATATAAAGAAGTTGAACAATATGCCCAAGGTCATGTTGTCATTTATGGAACTGAGACTCAAATCCAGGTCTTTCTGACACCTGAAAACCAGACATTATTTTGCTGTATTATTTCTCAGGAAACCAACATCTGATTATGTTCATTACTACATTATTTGACTTCTGTAAAGATGTGTTGATGATTATTTATACTTATTGACAAATTTGATCTAAATGTCAGTCTTTAGGCAGGAATTGCCTCTGTGTATAGTTAGTAGGTGGATACCGGCCTACATTATTTGTTTTGTAGGTTGCTGAACTAACACTGTCCTTGTTCACATACCATTGTTTTTTTTTTTTTTTTTTTTGAGAAGGGTAACCAGGGATTGAACTCAGGGGCACTTGACCACTGAGCCACATCCCCAGCCCTATTTTGTATTTTATTTAGAGACAGGGTCTCACTGAGTTGCTTTGCACCTCGCTTTTGCTGAGGCTGGCTTTGAACTCATGATCCTCCTGCTTCAGTCTCTGAAGCCAAGTAGCTGGGATGACAGGCGTGGGTTTTAATAGTCCTCATCAGTAAATCCATCAGGTTAAGAATTTTAGTTAGAACTCCATTAAGCTGTAAAAATCTAAAATGTGACTTGCACAAGTGTGTTATTACCAGAGTGACATCTGTGCAGTTTAGTTTTCCAGGTTAGATGACTGTCATCCTGAGGGGACAGGAAGAACAGACAGTGGAAAGCAGAACTGTCAGAATGATGAGGTGTGGCAAAAATTTAGAGGTTATGGGATTAGCCACAAGGCCTGGGGGTGACTTGGGGGATAGAAAGTCACTGGATAGTAGAAGGCCAATTCAGAGGGCAAAGCACCAAAAGCATTGAGTTACTGAACATAGAGTTCCCTTCTGAGGATGCTGCTTGAACACCAAATGCACTTTCCTGGGTTTGGAGAAGAGTGGATTCCACTGTGTGGTTTGAGAAGGTTGTAAATTCTTCAAACATTTGTTTCTTCATAGGGACTTTAATAGTAATGACAAATATACCACACAGTTGTTCAAAAATCAAAATGAAGCTTATTTTAAGTGATATTCCAGGGTTGATGTGGTGAACACCACTCACCAATATTTTGATGGAATCTCTTACTAAGAATTGAAATAAAAGTGGACAAATTCATATAGATTAAGGATGAATAATATATATTTTTTAAATCTCATTCCAGTGGGGTAAAGTGGCACACAACTATAATCCCAGTGACTCAGGAGGCTGAGGCAGGAGAATCGCAAATTCAAAGCCAGCCTCAGAAACTTAGGGAGGTCCTAAGAACTTAGCAAGACCCTATCTCAAAATTTAAAAATAGAAAGAAAGGGCTGAGGATGTGGCTCACTGGTTAAGTGCTTCTAAGTTCAATTCTAGTTAAAAAATCACATTCCTTTAGTTTATTTTATGAATTCTACTTTATGTTGTAGGGGAAAGCAAAATCTCTGTTATCTTTACATCCTCATGACACATTCTGCATGAGATAGATTAGAAATTTGTAATTGATTCTCCAATTTTTAGCTGGAGGGAACCCGTCCCACACACCTGCAGTCCCCTGGGATAACTGGAAGCATCCCTCCCTTCCCTTTGATGTGGTAAGTTCCTGAAAGCCCTGAGTGATTTAGAGACCATTCTGGGAAGAAAAAAAAAATCTCTCCTTGAATTAGAAAGCAGTTCATGTTTCTTAACATCTACTGGCTCCCTAGATGGAAGGAGGAGTGACCTCATGAACAACAAATACAACAACTTTGTTCTAAACAAGAAGGAATCAAGTAAGAATTTACAAACACTTTCTTCATGAAACCAGATGGTGACTGATCACTGACATTTTCCAAATGAGACATCACTAGGGGCAAGCAAGAGGGAATAGATAATCTGGTACTGACTGAATTCAGGCTAACATCACATTAACAGAAATGCAGGGCAGTTAAAAATCCAGGTAGTCGGGGGCTGGGATTATGGCGCAGTGGTAGCGTGCTCGCCTAGCACGCATAAGGCACTGGGTTCGATCCTCAGCACCACATAAAAATAAAATAAAGATATTCTGTCACCTACAACTAAAAAAAAATAAACATTAAAAAAAAAAAATCCAGGTAGTCATCACTTAATCTCTACAGATATCTATTCCTTTAAGGAGCTTTGCTTTTGTTATTTTTGATGTGAAAAAAGAAAGTTAGTGTTTTTCTCCTGAAATAATTAAAGGGAAAGGAAGTCTAAAGAGAGACAGAGTGACATCCAATATTCCCTAATTCCCTCATGTTGCTTTAGGTGATTGGTATGCTTAATTAAGGAGGGTCCCGGGTCTATCATCGACCAAGGCCTGACCTGAGGGCTGCAGGGAGTGAGCTGTAACCTGAGCGAGCCCAGGTGTGTGCCTGCAGGTCACACTCTGGGGAAACATGTGGCCCCAGTAAACCCTTCCCAAGCCTGGCCATGCCTTTAACTATTTCAGAACTTTCTCAAATGTCCACATTCTCTCCTTAGAGTATGTCGGTATGCTTTTCCCTAGATTAAGATTTTCAAGTTGGAAAAGGAAGTGCATAAGGTCAAGGGACCCAGTGAAGGCCCTGGAGTCCAAGAAGGCAGAAGCCTTTCTGGCTTCTGGCTCTGTTCTGTAAATCACAGCACAGTGCTTTTTATCAGTGCTATTCTCACTACACACAAAAATGTGAATTTAAAATAAAAAACATGTTCCTCCTTTAGAACATTGCCTTACTCTATTTCCTGATTGCTCCCTCCCTCCCTTCCTTCCTTCTGTCCCTTTTTCCTTCCATTATTTCTGTCTTGTGGATGGATGCAGGAAGTTCCAAAACCCTTCAAATACACAGCACTACAGGGAGAAATAAAGTGTTTTTCTTACCAAAAAATCCTATTGTCAAATATTATAAGACATAATATTCCTAGGAAAATAAATATGAAAAATAAATTCTCTGACCTGATTGTAACAGAAAATGTGTCACTTTTGAATAAGAAATTATTTGTATTCTGACTATATGTAATCTTTTCTTTCAACCTTTTCTATTCATAATTGTTTACTTAAAACATTCTAAAATTAACACACTTCTGTGAGCTTTTCTATGGAGTCAACTGACTTTACATTGAAGACTATGTTTAACACAAATATTAATAACCTAACTCATCTCCACCCAGCACTTTAAACCTAAGGATTATATTGATTTCCTTTCAGAATTTCATATAAATATACTGAGGAGCCACTGGAATACAGATGTCCATGAGGCCAAAGCCCACTTGAACTCTGGCATGTAGCCTATACTGGGACACACAGACAGAGCTGTTTGATATTGTGGCTGGATGTTCCAGTTCATCTTTGTTGAGGGGTCTAGCAGAATGAATGTGTGAATTTGGATCCTAAGGCCTGGATTTCAAATTCATCGTGTAAAATTTAGTAACATTAACTCTCGAGATCTTCAATTCATATGCAAAGCAATAATAAAAAAGAATACTCAGCAAAATTGTTGACAATAGATAAATTCATTAAAAAAGCAAATGATTCATGTTAGTACCTCTGAGCAGCACCTGCTCAATGTTCATTCACTCTCTTGTTCTTCCTTCTCAGATGTGAGGACAGTTGACTTTCACCTTCCGGAGATCATGTCCAATCTCATTTTCCCTTCTGTGGGTTCCACCATCCTCCTTCATGTGATCTTTCCTTTTGTTTTCTCCTTTTCTTGTTAATTTTTGCTTCCCTTTGTCCCCAAAGAAATATTTTCTGTAGGAATAGTTACCCATAGAGTATTCTGACCCTTCTGATCCCTGAAATGATCAACGGGTGCTGTGGACTCTGCTTAATTCTTAAGATTTGCATCCTCACTGACTTCTCAAAAGATCTGTTTTGACCACCAGAGATGCTTTGGGTATATCCTCACCCAAACCCTACCCTTCCCATACATGCATAAATCCTCTTCTATTTCAACACTTTGAACTCCTCCAGGTACTCATGGAAGAGTCTGACCTGCAGACTGAGTCTGACCTATAGTTAGGTGATCTGAATTTGAGCTTAGAACCTATACTAAGGGCATCTGTGGAGCACAGACAGCAAACAAGGATGTTGTGCTGTGTTTTTTTTCTTTCTCTCTCTCTCTCTTTGACTTTCTAAACTCTAACAAAAGTGTCAGGATCAGAATTCCAGAAATTCCAAAGCCTCACACAACACTGCCTGGGTTACATCATTTTACACATAACATTGACCATTTTCATCATCACTAAATTCTGTTCTTTTGAATTTATGCAAGTAAAAAAGCTATTTCACATCTCCTCTTCACATTTTTGTTTTCCACCATATTTTCTTTTGCCCTAAAACCAAGGGATGAAGGCTTTATTTAAACGCTTATAAACCTTTCAGTAAATAAACAAAAATCTGATCCATTATCAAGATTATGCATCTACATATTACCAAAGAGATATCTGAGTGATTTAAATTCTTGGTTTCTTTTTTTTTTTTTAATATTTTTTTAGCTGTAGATGGACATCTGTCTTTATTTTATTGCTTTGTATGTGGTGCTGAGGATCGAACCCAGGGCCTCACGCATGCGAGGCAAGCGCTCTACTGCTGAGCTACAATCCCAGCCCAATTCTTGGTTTCTAAGAAAACAAGCACATCGGTTTTTGATAGTAAGAATTACTTGGGAAGAAACATGTCATGATCAATAAATCTGTAAAATAATGACCTAATGAACTTGGTCCAAGTTTTAAATATTTCATTTTCAAACTAAATAGTCCAGAACACTGCTTTTTTGGTAAATCTCTATCTCATGTGACTAGTATTCTAAGGAAAGAACTTTGGGAAATAGTGGATATACAAAAGGGTTTTCGGATGTGGAATTATCAAATGAAACTTAAGTATTATATTAGTGTTGATTAAATAATAGAACATGCTTATTTGCACAAATAATAACAAACTAAGCACTTTGATTAGTCTTGGAAATTACTTTCCTTTGTCAGTTAATAATGATGATAAATGTATGCATACTTCCCACACAATCTTGTGTCCAAGATTCAAACCAAGATATCTTTGAATTAAAATTTATAGTTTTATAAAGTATAAATTCAGCACTTAATTATCTGGAAAGTGCAACAGGTCTCTCGTCCATCTCCTCATGTCACTAATATACCAAATCATTCCAGATGATCTAGATTCCAAACATCTTTCAAGAGGGGAAAAAAATCCAGAAAGTTTATTTTCCTTTTATATCTCGAAACATTGAGGCCATAGTTCTGGAACTGAATCATTCCTGATGGGGTAACTATGAGCCAGAACATGCATTCCATTGCCATGCATGAATCATTATTTATTTGAGAGCTATGTTGTCATTATGTGGTTGTTTCTGCCCCAAAGATTTTAAAAAATCAATAACAAACATGATAACCTTATAATTTTCTTCTAAAATTTGACTCTATATCTTCACAGCAATGGGCATGTGTCATTAACTCTGCTTGGAAGCAAGATGGAAGTTAGGTTGGCTGTCTATCAGCTTTAATACAAAGATAGGAAATAGTAGGTTGGATTACAGTGGCAGTGTAGAGCATGCATTTGTATCAATCTGAAGTCTAGAGATCACAGCACAAAAAACTTTCCCAGTCAGATCAGAGAAACTAAAAACAAATGATTGAAAGACACTTTCAAAGGAAAAGAAAAACAAAGAAAAAGCATGGAAGGAAAGCCAAGAGAGAGGAAGGAGGAAGGTGGAAGAAAGGAAGGAGGGGAAGGAAGGGAGGGGAGGGAAGAGGAGGGGAGGGTAGGGGAGGGGAGGGGAGGAAGTGTAAGGTCTGGGAATAATGACTAAATATATGCCACATTCCTTTGCTTCTCCTGTTACTAACATTATGTTTCATTCCAGAATAGCAGTAACAGCAACCATTCTTTCATTTCTCCTCCCACTCCTTCTCCATGTCTTCTTTCTCTTTCTTGTTCTGTATTTTTAGATGATTTATTTTTCTTCTCTGAAAACTTTTAAGACCTTCCATCTTCTGGTCTTCTATAATTTAACATTAACATGTCTAGGTGTTAACTCATTTTCATTCCCTTGTTTGGCACTGATGGAGCAATTAATTTTGAAATTGCCTTTCTTCCTGTAGTGTGATAAATCTCACCTTCTCTTCCTTTGATAATTTCTACCCATTCGTTTGATCTTTTCTTTCTTTCTGGTACTACTATTAATTAGACATTGAACTTTCAGAGTTAATCCTCCTGTTTCTCACCTGTTCTCTTACATTTTACCTTTTTTTTCTTATGCTTTACATTCTGAGAGAGGCACTACCTTTATTTTCTTCATTCTCTCTCTCTCTCTCTTTCTTCCCCCTGAAATCATGTATTAACTTCCTAGAAACTCTTCTGGCTCTCCAATAGCTCATGTTTTTAAGCAGACTGTTCTTTTATCAATATAATATTGTTTGATTTTTTTTCTGGGGACAATAATTAGATATTTTCTGTTTCTTCTGCTTCCCCAAACCTGTTCATTTTTAATTCTGTTTTGATGTGTTTATAAAAATTTTTTTATTTTTCGCTTTTGCCTTTTTTTCATGCAAAAATAGTCCTCAACTTTCTGGATCTCTAGTTATTCATGAGTGAGGAAGGAATAAGCTTAGCTTGAAGCTCTGAGCATGCAGATGTAGATTGATGGGCTTTAATTTAGGGCTATAAGCAAAGACCCCTAAATACTATGAGAATAATTTCATCTGTAATCCTAAACCTTCCCCATCTCCCAAGTTCTCCTTAGATAGTTCCATTTCTTTAGAGAATGTGTGTGGCATACTTTTTCTTTAATCTGGGATAAACACCAGGATTCCAGTATGTATGCCTGCTGAGGTAGAAGAGGACACTGTTGATCTTCACTTACTCCCTCTTTTTCAGGCTCACTTCTTCCATACAGTCGACTCTCTGGAGCCACAAGCCAGCCTGCAAGCTCCCCAAACATTGGTTCCCTCCACACTCCTTCTGGGCTCTTTCTCCGGGTTGGCCTCATAAGATGACACTTTTCTATGTACTTTCTGCTTCCAGAAATGTGGCAAAATCTCTGGTTCTCTGATGCTTGCAGCCTTGTAGATGTATTCCTATCTTTATTCCTTAAGATCTTTTATTGACTGTTTTGTAATTAGAGAAGGAACATGTACATGGATGATAATCTATCCTGATTTAGAATTCAACTTTGATTTTATAAACTTTCAGGTATCATTTGGATTATGTCTCAGTTATCACTTTTCTAGGAATAACAATTTACATAAAACAAATGGATACCAAATTGTACTTCTTTAGAAGTTTAGTTGTATTAGCCTTGCTTCATAGCACTTCCTTCTCTCCTTGGCAAAGACGCTTCTGCTGTTGTATTTTAATTTTTTTAGAAATAGCAATTAAGAGAAATATTTTTCAACCTTTTTTCTCCCCTACTACTATATACACACATCTCTTAACCCTTTTTCTCATTTCTGCCAAAATATATTTTAATTATGATTTCTGAGCCTATCTCACTTAAATCTCTTTCATATGATGTTTGAATAATTTGACTTTGCAATTGAACAAGAAAAGTAGGCTATGTCTGTTAATATCTCAAGGAATTCCAGGGCAGTTTCCCAGGTAATGTCTTATTAATTCTTTTTTTGTTTGTTTGTTTGTTTTAACATATATTTTTAGTTGTAGATGGACACAATACCTTTATTTTATTTACTTATTTTTACTTGGTGCTGAGATCGAACCCAGTATTTCACATATGCTAGGCAAATGCTCTACTGCTGAGTCACAACTCTAGCCCCCTATTAATTCATTTTTTTCTGATTTTTAAAAAAATTTTTTTAAAAAATATTTATTCTACTTAGGTATGCATGACAGCAGAATGCATTTTAATTCATTGTACAAAAATGGAGCATGACTTTTCATTACTCTGGTTGTACATGATGTAGTCGCACCATATGTGCAGTCATATGTGTACCTAGGGCAATGATGTCCATCACATTTCACCATCGTTCCTACCACCATGTCCTCTCCCCTCCCCTCCCTCTCCTTTGACCCAAATCCCTCCATTCTTCCCATGCCCCCTCCCCCATTATGGATCAACATTCACTGATCAAAGAGAACATTTGGCCTTTGAATTTTTGGGATTGGCTTACTTTGATCAGCATGATATTCTCCAACTCCATCCATTGACCTGCATATGCCATAATTTTATTCTCTTTTATTACTGAGTAATATTCCATTGTGTATATATATCATAGTTTCTTTATCCATGCATCTATCGAAGGGCATCTAGGTTTGTTCCACAGTTTAGCTATCGTGAATTGAGCCACTATACATTGAATTGGCTGCGTCCGTGTAGTATGCTGTTTTTAAGTCCTTTGGGTATAGACCAGGAATGGGATAGCTCAGTCAAATAGTGGTTCCATTCCAAGTCTTGTAAGGAATCTCCATACTGCTTTCCAGATTGGTCTCACCAATTTGCAGTCCCACCAGCAATGTATGAGTGTGCCTTTTCCCCCACATCGTCACCAACACTTATTATTGTTTGTACTCTTGATAACTGCCATTCTTACTGGTGTGAGATGAAATCTTAAAGTAATTTTGATTTTCATTTCCCTAACTGCTAGAGATGTTGAACATTTTTTTCAAATATTTGTTGATTGATTGTATTTCTTCTTCTGACAAGTGTCTGTTCAGCCCCTTAGCTCATTTATTTATTGGCTTTTTTTTTTTTTTTTTTTTTGGTGTTAAGTTTTTAACACCAAGTGTAGAAAGTGGCCCTGAGCTGGGCTTTCAGCTATTCCCTCAGTATCTGGCTCAGCCCATATTTACATTCTCTTATATTCAAAGAACTTTCTCTTTCCTTTTCTTTCTTCTTTCTTCATTCCCCGCCCTACTCCTTCAATACAATGTTTTGTATCCAGGATGCCTTGTATTCACCTGAACAAGGAATCTAGATTGAGAAATCATGGGCATCTTTCTGTCAGGAAGAACAAGCTCAGGCTTGCTGAATAGGATGACCTACCGCAAGGTCATACTAGAATATTACTTTTGTCCTCTTTATTTTATCCTCTGCTCCCCTTCCCCTCCCTCTTCCTGCCTTTTCCACTTCTCCCCTCCTTTTTACCGGTGTTACTCAGCTTTTCATCACTATGATAAATACCTGAGAAAAACAATGTAAACAAAGAAAGATTTATTTGGGATGATAGTTTCAGAGGTTCCAGTCCATGGTTAGTTGGTTCCATTGCTTTGGGCCTGAGGTAGGTCAGAATGTATTGGTAGAAGAGTCTGAAAGAGGAAAGCTGCTCAGTTCATGATGACCAAGAAGCAGAGCAATGGAGAAAGGGACCAGGGACAAGATGTAGTCCCCAAGAGTATACCACCAAAGACCTACTCCCTTCAACTAAGTCCCAACTTTATAGTTTCTACTTTCTACGAGTAGTCTGTGCAAAGTATAAATCCATCAATAAATCAGTCCATTGATGAGATTAAACCCCCTCATCATCCAATCACTTCCCAAACGTCCCATCTCTGAACATTGATGCCATGGGGCTTAAGCCTTCAACACATGAGACTTTGGGGCACATTCCAGATTTCAACAATACCACTTCTTTCCCTGTCCTTTCAGTTCTGTTTCCTCTTTCTCCTTTTCCTCCTATCAATCCTTCCCTTCTGCTTTCATTAAAATTAATTTCTTCATGTATCAAAAGCCTGGAAAAGCTGCCCAGATACCTGAAAAACAGTTTCTGTTCTCAAACTAGCATAGCTAGAATCCAATGTTATCAAGGCTGGAAAAAAGTTGACGGCTAAAAGTCAAAGATTTGATGAACAAATAGGTGTTAAAATCATCCATCTCAGCAACGTAAGCATCAGGTCAAAGAATTTTGAAGCCAGTAACAGGCGGTTTCCATAGAGGAAAGTCATAGGGGAAATATTGCAAAGATCCCTTGTCTCCTAAAGGTGTTCCTCCTTTGGTAAACACCTCTGGAGACCCTTAGGTTTTATTGTTCTTGTTTTTCATTTTATTGTCTGTTTTTCCCCCTCTCTCTGATGTGGGTACTTTCATACTGGCTCATCAGGAATTCTAGAGGTGTGAATACCCAATTCTAAAGTTGAATTCCACAGAGACAAATGCCAGTTCATAAGGATCTCAGCCAAGACACCATTTTTGTAACTGTTTCAACCTTCTGGATGCTATTTGGCATTTCACTATACATGTCAAGGGGCTGATCTAGTTAACTTAGTCTAGCAGAACCAAGTGTGAGGCTTTTGTACACTTGAATTATAGAGGGAAAATGTGTTGAAGTTTCTCAGTCTAGGTGTAGCAAATATATAGTTGGTCGTTAGTAAGAACTTTTGAGAAAAAAAGTGAAGAATTCAGTTCAAACCATATTGAAAATGGGAATAAAATCCACTCACAGCCAATATGCTTTACTCACACATGTCCCTACCAAAGAAGTGTTTCCATTTGTCAGGAAGCTAAAATGAAAATCTAACCCAATGCCTTCGGGTGTAAGAGGACTAAGGAGCTGAACCCATAGGGGAAAATGGATCTGGACAGAAAATTGAGATGAGGTCTGGATGTTTCTCCATGGCTCTAGTATTCATTATTCTTTCTGCAAAGACTCTACAGTCTAGACCTTAGTATTTTATTATTTTATTTCCATATACTTGAGCATCTTTTGAGTGCTATTAAGGCTACCCATAGAAAATGTGGGTCACACTGACTATTTAGACTACACTTGCCAAGCCATATTTTTGAAACCTTGCTTCTATTTTTGCAAGCTAAAATTTTGCAGGTGGTAAGGTGGTAGATGCAAATATCACAATGTGAATATGAGCCAATTAACCAACAACCACATTTTATGAGGTTGCAACCACCTAATTGTTTTGTGTCTGCAGCTAATTATTTCTGGGAGATATTTCTGCATATGGAAAAGAAGTCTGTTATTATAATTGAGTGTACTGCAAAACAAAAGTTCTGCTGTAAGTATATAAAGGGCAAGGATCACATCTTCTTTGTTTTATAAACTTCCATAATTCACTTTGGGCCCAAGAATTCTAAATGAATATGAACTGCTAATGGCGACATGATTCTAAAGTTTGGAAAACAAATTGAATCACTGAAGTGAATAATATCCAAGATATAAAATATCAACAAAATTCTAGGTAGTTAGTATTGCTGTTACCTCATTTATGCCCTTTCTTATAAAAAATTTTGAGCTGGAAACATGTAATCCAAAAACTAAAGTTTAAAGTTTGAAAATTATGGTTCCAATAAATTATATGTCCTATCTAAAGACTTGTGATGCTGTCAGGCTTAACTACCAAGGAAAAACAGATCTAAACCAGCGCCTCTCATAAGAAGCCCTGCATGTCCCTAATTTCTACTCTAAGGTGTGAGAGGCAGTTCATGTCAGTAGAAAGCATGTGCATTAGACCCATGCATACCAGGCCTAAGAGAGCTCTGACAAATTAATTTCATGGCAAGAGGCTAAACTTGTTCTTATAAATTAGTCTGTCCAGACAAAGTAGTGGGCAAAGTCTGCAGTTTTATGCAGATAGATTTTATTTTTGTTATTATTGCAGCTGCTCATTGATATTTTAATGCAAGTTTTTATTGAGTTATGCCTTGAGGCTTTTTAAGTTGAGGGTTCAATTATTTCTAAAATCTAATAATTAAGTAAATTAATGAGCCTAGTCAGAACTCTGGCAACCTGATTATCAGGATTAGACATAAGAAAAATTAATGGGAGGTAATTTTTTCCCCTTTTTTATGGGAGGATCTTTTAAAATAGTTTAGGTTATACTTTATAGATATATGTGAGACATCTAATACTGAAATGCATGAAAAAGTCAGTGTACAAGTGTTCATTAGAGATACAGCCTAACACAGATGGTGAGGGTGTGTAGGTGGACCTTGTGATCCAAATTGCCCCCATTGCCAAAGCAATTTTGAGTTACTCCAAATATAACCTTCTAGAATAGAGAATATCTCAAGGTATTCATATCCCTTTCCTTAAAGATGTTTAACAAGTTATGATATCATGACAATCCAGAGGACTGTAAGCATCAGGGCCATAGGCTCAGTCTGAGAGAGTAGGCTACTTATTCTTGGTTAGGAAACCAACAACTTTGACATTTAAACTCAGTCTTAAGTCAGGCTTTTCACTTTGGTAACTTGCAGTCTTTCTATCTTCTCAGAGGACTTTGGTTTCATGTCTATGTTAGTATTTTTGTTACTGTAAAAAACTACTAGAGGATTTAATTATAAAAAAAGACAATTTCGGTTCATAATTCCAAAGGTTCTAGCCCATAATCTATTGGCCTTATTGTTTTGGGCAACATATGATGGGACCACATGGTGGAACAAAAATCATTCATCTCATGACCAGGATGAGAAAGAGAAAGAGGAAGAGACTGGGGTCCCATAGTCCCTTTTGAGGGCATGTTCCCATAATCTAATATCTTAGACTAGGCCCGACCTTTAAGTTTCCAGGATCTCCAAGTTTACCATTGTTTGGAAAAAAAAAACTTTTAACACATGAGGCTTTGGGGGACATTTAAGATTCAAACTATGGCAATACCCTCATGGAAGCCCAACTGCCTAGTCATCCAAATGTAGCTAACCTCATTTTCCTCTGAACTATTTTTCCTCCACTTAACTAGATTCTCTGTACACCTGTGTTGACTGAAACATTCTTGGAGAAATGACCAGACTCCTGTATACCCCTATATAGTATAGTATCTTGATAATATGAACACTTATCTGAAGAATTTTGGGTTTAAAGTGGTAGAGAAAGACCAAAGGAGTATTTTCATACTCTCTCTTCCTTTATCCTCACCACATGTTCTTGTGGCATGACTATCACAATGCAAGGATGCAGGGACCAAGATTTAAATGCCTCAAATGACTTGTCTGAGATTTCCCAGCAGGTGAGGACGGGCATGGAATATGGATGTCAATCTGAAGGCCAGGTTCAGTTTCTTTCCACTAGATCCCCTCCTCTCTCTACTCCAAACTCTAGGTTATGATTCATTTTATACAAAAACAGTGAAAACTACAATAGGACTCTTTTATGAAATGTGGTCTGATGTTGTCCAGGTGTGTTCATTATTTGCGCAGGATGTAATTATTAAAACCAGTGTTCCAGGACTTTCTAAAGTTTTAAAGCTCTTATAGTCTTTACTTAATTCCATGTTGAACAAAGGATGTTTTGTTCTGGAGATTCCAACTGAATAAAGCCAATGGAATGGAAAAAAATTTCCATAAGCAACCAAATGATAAATTGGAAACAAGGTGAAGACTTTACAGGTGGAGTGAAAAAAACTGAGAAATGCATTCAGTCTTCCAACAAACTGCATAGGGGATTGGAACACTACATGAGCTTTTCTCTGCAGCTCTATCAGCCCACAGCCTTGCTCTCAATTCTGCCTCTCTTGATTCTTCTCCATGTGTGTCTGTGGCTATTTTGGATGGGCTGAAGGGTATGCTGTGTTGCAATAGCAGATAAAGTGGATGTTGACAGTCCAGCCTCCTAGGTAAGGGCCCCAATCAGTACAGGAAATACCCCAATCTGTAGAGGAAATACTCTGATCAGTAGAAACAGTGTAACAAAATGGGAAGTCAGGGGAAATACCCTACTCCCTATGTGATTTGGATGCTATTATCTCGGTAACAATCTCTGAAGCCAAATTGCCTCAACTATAAATTAGGAATAATATGACTCATCAGTTTAGATGTCAAATTAAATAAAGTGTCTTGCAAGAAAAGATGTCAATGAAAAGCTCCTATTTTCTATACTGCTGGCCATGGAAAACAACTATTTTTCCTAAATTAATATGCTCTAGAGAGTAGAAACTGTGCCATTGTCATTTTTTCTTACAGGATATGAGAATGACAAGGCTGCATTACTGGCTTCCAACACCACCTCTCCTGACCTAGTAGGAAAAATGTGGCTCTTCGCTCTCTCCATGTCATGGCTGCCCCTTCTGATGTCCTGTGGCATTTTTTTTTTCATATGTGCTACACTGTGTTGTATAATAAAGGTTTGATGAAACCAGTTGTTCTTGAAATCCAAGCTGTAAGGTCAGGTATCCATGACCAAAAGGAGGCAAATTAAAACCGCCGGGCAAGGCTTTATTGATGTACTCCCAGGTGAGACTCCCCAGTCCAACAGAGCTGGTCCGGGAGCATCCCAAGCAGGCTCAGCTGGTTTGAAATGTTTACAGGCTTGGGGCAGGAAGGGGAGGGCTTGGGACAAGAAAGGGAAGCTTAGGGCAGGAAGGGGAGGTCTTGGAACAGGAAAGGGATGTTGTTGGGAGTCCTGTGTCCTCCTGGTTGGTTGGGGGATTGGCTGATTGATAGGTGGTTATGAAGCATCATCCCTGCTTGTCTGTCAGCGTCTGATTGGTTATTCTTCCGCGCATGTGGGCTGCCTAGTGTTTTTGTTCCCCTTAGCCGCCTTAAACCGTCCTAACACAAGCAGTGCTATGTGTTTGCATGAATTACCTAGATAATTGGCCAGTGTACACCTGACTTGTAAAAGTAACCTTTCATACTTTTGTATCAGCAATTGCTCAGTGTTAATGTTAAAGCATGGTGTAAGTGGAGGATAATTCTTGCAAAGAAATCTGTGAGTATAAATTCCTGTCTCCACTGGCCAAAGTTATGGTCAACTCATAACCCCAAGCTTTGGTCAGGCATTTATAGCGTGGACCTAGCAGATTTGACTTGTGGTTCCATAATTTGGAAGTGAAGTGAGAAAAAGAGTTTGATTCTGCATTGTTTTTCAGACTGGAGGTATCTGGATAAGAAATCCTCATTGTGTTCAGAGAGATGACAACAAAAGTAGCTCATTCTTCCTACCAGTAATATTCATTTAAGTGTTTTTCAGCAAAACGTGTCATTTTCCTAAATTTAGAGAATCTTATAGATTTCCTTTATCTTTGGATGCAAAAAGGAAAAATAGATTAGAGTTACACTGGCCACATTTTTGTAAACAGAGCATAAAAAAGGATTATAACACAAAGAAAAAGGTTAAGAAGTGAATTCCATTAAAATAGTTTTTTAAAAAGGTCCTTTTTTTTTTTTGCAAAGCCATGTCACAGAGTGGTAGATGATATAGAAAAGTAAACAAACAAACAAAAACTGACTATTAAAGAAAAACACATTTATAGTACTTTTAAAGGATGATAAGGAAATGAAGTTTTGCAGTGGGAGAGAGAATAAGCTCAACTCTTAACACAAAAAGAAACAGTGGGGTTCGATAGATGAAAAATTATTGAGAGAAACATCAGATAAAATGGGGGTATGACTTGATAGAATTTTTGCTGAAGGCAGGACATGTGATAAGATAAGGAATTTAATCAAATATTAAGAACAGTGGATTTTCAAGCAGGATTATTGTGAGGTAATCCTTAGTGAGACCCAGAGAACTGAATCAAAGTTTTAAAAGAATCTTCATTAGCTGGCTGGTGACTGCCCCTCAGTAAGATGCTGTTCCAGGTATAGCCCCCAACCTCTGCAAATCCAGGCCTTTTAAAGGTAAAAATCACTTCCCCTATGGTGGGGGGAAGGTTTGCAGTTGCACAAAGTGAACTTAGTTACAGATGCTAAAGTTAGTGATCATGCAGACAGCTACAGAGTTGCAGGTGTCAGGAATTTTCTGTTAGGGTTGAGGTTGACATTTTTGGTTGGCCAGCCCCGGTCACGTGCTTTATAAGAATTAAAGTTTCTTATTCCAGCCAACCGAAACTCTAGTCAAAATGGCTTTCCTCTAAGATGGAGTCACTTTGGGTAACCCCGATTCTATATAGGATGAGATATCTGAGCAGAATGGGATCAACGTGACTTAACTTTCAAATCAGCCCATAAACAAGGATTTGTGCTAAAACTGGATTACATTGGACTAGAACCAAAGACAGACCCCAAGGTGAGGGAACTAATCACAAAGAGGACTTAGAGAAACCTGACTCAAGTTTAGCCAAAGAAAGACTTTGACATGGCAGAAGAATCATTTCCAGACTATGTGAAGATTTCTAAAAACTCCAAAAAAGAGAGACGAATTGACCTAATTTAGTAATAGGGAAGGAGACTTGAACAATCACTTCACAAAAGAGGATGTCCAAGTGATCAGTAAATATGAAAGGGTGGCCAAAAGCTTCAGTTAATGGAAAAATACAAGTTAAAGTGAAAATATGATATTATTACACAACTTCTAGCATGGCTAAACCAGCCAGTCAACAGGCAGGCCAAAAAAACTGACAGCGGGGCTGGAGTTGTGGCTCAGTGGTGGAGCACTTACCTGTTTGTTTTTCAGACTAGAGTTATCTGGATAAGAAATCCTCATTGTGTTCACAGAGATAACAACAAAAGTAGCTCATTCTTCCTACCAGTAATATTCATTTAAGTGTTTTTCAGCAAAACGTGTCATGTGTGAGGCCCTGGGTTTGTCCTCAACACCACATATAAACAAACAAACAAACAAATAAATGAAATAAAAGATCCATTGACAACTAAAAAATATTAAAAACAAAGATCTGACAAGTAAGGGTTTAGGATAACTAGACTTTGCTTACTTTGATAGTAAAAGTAGAAACTGGCACAACCAGTTTGGGAAACTCAGTAGTAATTAGCATGATTGAATGTATGCATGCGTATCCACAACCCTGCAATTCTAATCCTAAAATTTCACTCAACAGAAATATATCAATATATTTTCCAAAAGCTATGATCCCACCAGCATTGTCCCTAATTTCCCCTCTGTGAAACAACTCAAATGACTATCAACAACAGAATAGGTATAAATGTGATATATTTATCCAGCAATTACAAGAAATGAGAAGAAAACAAACTGCTACATAAAACAGTCTGGAAGGATCTTCAGACATGATGTTGAGCAGAAGCCATCTCCCTGGGCATACATACCATGAATACATTTCGAGAAAGTTCAACAACAGCAAAATACATGCAAAGTTTGTCAGGAAAAAAAAAAGTTACTTTTGAGGAGTTAATGACAAGGTTGATTAAAAAGGGAGATTTCTGAAGAGTTTTTCATGTCCTAGATCTGTGTTTTTCAAAGTCCACTGTATATTAGATCTCTCTGGAAGTCTTTTGAAATGTAGATTCAGATTCAGTAGATCTGGTAGGACCCCAAAGCATGTGTTTATCAAGCTCCTAGGTAATGCCAAGGCTGCTGGTTGTGAATCATGCAGAGTAACAAAGTTTGATATCTTCCTCTGAATGGTGTATATCTGTTTGTGTGTAAACATTTTTGTTTGTAAAATTTTATTCAACTATATGGTTATGATTTGTGTACTTTCTCTGTGTATGCTACACTTAAAATAAAATGTCTATGTAAAACAAATGCCTCTTTGATTGGAAACCTAAAAGCAAAAATTTTAGCTGTATTTTTACAAGTGACAAAGATAGAAATAAGTTCATTAGTTTTGGATTGAAAACGACACAAATTGTCTTTGAAAAACCTAAATCAATAAGATATTTATTGCAATCATATGAAGACTCTTAGAGAACAGGAAGGAAAACTTCAGTACCATACTTGCATGTACTAAGGCATTGCCATAGGGTGTTTGTACAAGAACCGCAACAGACTTTCCCATGTACCATCACTCCAACACTTTCATTCCTTTTTCCCTAGCCACATTTCTAATTCCAAAGAAAGAGTGCCCAACTGACCTAACTTAGGAAGCTCATCTGCCCACTCCCTAAAGGAAATCAGGGAGCTTGATTAACCTCCTTTATCAGATTCCATCTAAAATGAATCAAGTGTTTTCCAGAAGGCAAATGGTATATGTCTTCCAAAATTGATGAATTGATGCTTAGTAAGCAAAGACAGGAGTACAGAGGAGTTCATCAAATGGAAGATTTACTAAGACTCTTCTAACTCTGCAGCCATTCCTTGTTTCCTTTTTTCTCATTGGAGACAAAAATATGGTTGTTTCAGTTACTTTTCCAACCTACTTGCTCCATTGAGCTCAGTTCTCTGTTAAAACGCATGTGTAATGGTAAGGTGGGTGCAGCCATAGGTCAGCATTTATACAGGATGGAAAAATGCATGGGATTGGTATGACTTACATGACTCACTCTGGGCTGATTTAATACTTGCGAGTGAAATTTTGGAAACGGCTTGAAAGAAAACAATAACAATTGAAACAAATACTTTCCATACTAAAGATAGTAGGAATTCTTAGTAATTTATATTATTGGATGGCTAGGAGAGCATTTTCTCTATTGGACTCCCCCAGTGGTGTAAGTAGGTGGTGTGGTTCTTCTAAGACCTGCTATTTGGGTTCTTAAATCTCTTGCATAATGATGGAATCTAGTTGTCAGTCTATGCTGTTAGATATTCCAGAAGTTATTAATTTTGCAGCAATAGTTCACTGCCTATTTCCCACCCCTTAGGAAATGTAGAAAAGTGTTCTGGATCTTTCTGGGTAGAGAGCACAACACAGGCACAAGATCATTATCATCCGTGACACATCCAGGTCATATTTCTTCCACATTTTGTTAGTGCCAATGAACCAGGGACTGCTAATGAATGATTTCCATTGGATAATTTTGTTTTTTCTGTTTCAAGTTTCAAGTTGCCTGTCTGGATTTCATTAGCATTGCAATGATTTACCCAAGAGGGTTTTGTTTCTTAACGTGGTTGGGAAAGAGACATTGTGAGGGTGGCTGTCTTCGTGGGAAAGGAGATTTCTTTCAACCCTATGGCAACAGTATATGGGTGTGCAAGAAATTTAAGTGCAAATTTTCATTTGCAGCTGACTTTGTTTCATGCTTCTCAAATGGTGGTCTCTGTAAATTGCTGCAAACATATTTACCAGACACTGAAGACACCAGCATTTTATCATCTAGGGATAATTACTGTCATAAAAACAAAAATATTTAAGTGGTATGTTCAAAAAGTAACTAAAATCTCAAAGGAAAAGGAAAAACCAATTTTTGAAACTAATTTTATTTATTTTTGTTTGATCATTTATTACTGCTTCATTTGGCTCTTTAGAACTCTACTAGTACTTGTTTTCATTTTTTCCATGTTCTCCTGTGCTTCATCGTAATTTCACAGCCCTACTTATTTCAAAAGAGAATCAAGTTATTTTATCAAATTGAAAGAAATGACATAAATAAGTAAATCAAAGAGTCTAACTATTTCTAGATACGTGTGTACTTTCTGATAGCCTATATTACAATCCCACTTCCTTTTCAGCAATCTACTTGGTGACATGAGTGATCCACCTCCAACTTCATTTCACCTCCATATTCTACACTTCACTTCATTGACCCACTCACCTGTTCAGAAGATCAGTCTCATTAGGTGTCAGCACTGTCCAGTATCAAATTCCAGCTCTACATTTTGATGAAACCCAAATTAGTGGGACTTAACAAGAGAAAGCTTGTTTTCTTACATAACCCTGGTATATCCTTAAGCTAAGGGGCATAAACACACTATGGCTCTGTTGTGAAGTGACTGTTCAAGTCCTTGGCCCATTTATTAAATTAGACCAGCTTGTCTATTTATCATTGACACGATTCATCTGTGAAAGGAAAATAATATATGCAAAGTGCTCAATAGTCTCAATAAATACCTCTAAAGAGTAAATAGTTGTAGGGTAGTCATTTTGTGGTCACCTTAACCTACTTTCTGGTTAGGTAAGTAGTTCTAGAACCACTTCATGGTGAAGAATGTTAGGCTCTGTGGTTTGAGTTACTCAGCAAAGATGCGTGGGGATGTTGGGCGTTCATGGTGGGCTACTGTCCCAACAAATATAAATCAAAATGATGTAAAATATCAAGTTAAAATCATTTTATATGTATTTAAATATTTTTCGGAGCATTTCAAATATCCATAAAATAAAAAAAACATGTAAATAATAAACACATAACTATAAAGAAGATATAAATAAACATTTTAATAAAACTGAAAATTTTGAATTTTTTAAAAAATTTAATTACATCCTGTTAAGTATTTTTAAACATAAAATAGCAATTTTGCTAGTCAGTGTTCACTTTGTTGCCAGTGGGGGTTGGGGAAGTAACAACCTTGGTGTAGCCAGAATTCTAAGGTGCCTCCAAAATCGTTACCAATCTGGTATAGAAAGATGCCCATTATGATCTCCTTCTGCTTGATTGTAAGCAGAACCAGTGAAGGTGACAGATATCATCCCAATGCTTATGCTACTTAATAAAGAAAATAGATTTTGCAGATGAATTAAGATCTCTAATCAGTTGGCTTTGAGTTTCTCAAAATGGAGATGATTCTAGGTGGGCCTGACCTAATTAGTGGAGCCCTCAATAAGGCAAGAGACACTCTACTGCTGCCTGAACAAAAAAAGTCCCTGTGACTTCTACAGCAGCAACAAATTGAATTCTGTCAACAATCTGAAGGAGCTCACAAGAATTGCTTAGCTCCAGATGAGAACCCAACCTTGGCTAACAGTTCAATTTCAGCTTTGTTCTACCCTGAGCAGAGAAGCCAGCCAAGACCTGGCCAGATTTTTATCTATAGAACTGAGATACTAAATGGGCATTGTTTTAAGTCACAGGAGTTGTAGTAGTTTTTTACAGCAACGATCGAAAACTAATGCTATTTTTATGTATATTATGACTAGACCTGCATATTTAAAATTTAAGCACAATTACTATTTCATACCTATAAAATGTGGGGGGACAACCTTCT
>PVHX01002963.1:67397-154280 GCA_004024805.1 Geosciurus inauris | reverse complement strand
TTTAACACCTGTTATGTCAGATATTATTTTAGACTCTTTCTGTATATACATATACATATATACATATATGGATTATATATATATAATTCATGTATATTTTATATATATATATTTAGTCCACAACCAAAAACTGTTGGTGAGTTAGGTGAGTGTTATTATGCTCATTTTATAGGTAAGTAAACTCAGAATGAGAGATTAACCTACATTGTCAATAGAAATATTAAGACTCAAACTGTCCTTTAGTAAAAAGCAGTCCTCTTACAGTTTGATGTCCTAGGTGTTGGGAAGGCAGAAAAGAAACGAAGAGCAAAGGGAAGAAGCTATTCTAACAAATTAAGGAAGCTCTATTGGACACAGCTTGTGGGCCAGGGTCCTATTTTCCTTTCCTTTGATCTCCAGTATGGTGCAACTATTGCTCTCTAGGGTCTTGAATTGGTTTTATCTTAGATCCCCTTTGACTTTAGAGCATAGTAGATAAAGCTAGAATTCTTTACTTTGCGCACTAGGCTGTAGACACAGGAGACCCTGAACAGTCAGTCAATACATGTCAAGGTCTCATGAGATGCTGCAGTGATGTATTCGTTAATAACTTTCAACAGTTAAGGACAAAGGAAGCTCATTTGCAGGTTCGTTTCTGGCACTTTGTTCAAATTTTCTTCTTTGAGCCTCCCTCTCGGTATCACAATGCCTACCTTCATGAGTACCCTTATGTTCAATAGTCTCCTACTAGCTTTTCTCCCAACATTTTCCTCCTGGTCCAGGGAGACTACATATAGAGACAGATTAATGTATGTAAAAATGGTACTTAAGGTAGTACTACTCTTACGTCTAATGGAATGAATGTAATTTAAAATAGCTAAGAGTATGTGTGTGCATATAATATAGTAGACATAGACACAAGCATAGATATATCTTGTCAGTATTCAAACTCCAGCTTATAATTTCCAAGTCATATTTCATGTACTACCCAAATTTCTTTATTTGTAAAATGGAAACAATGATAACTATGAAATTAACAGAACATACATTTTACTCTTTTAATTACATGAGCACATATTTCCCTTAGCTGTCTCAAACCTGACCCACAAGTTTAGTCTGTTACTCCAAGTGACATCCAATATTCCTTCTATCTTGGAATATTTTATAGATTTTTCTGCTTAGAATATGGTTTGTGACCCAAGTATTTGCTCTGTTAGATCAATACAATTATAACATTAGCCTCATCTTTGATGTATTGATGCTACATGTTGGAGAAGACATTGCTGCTCTGAATTTTATCCCTAGAGCCATGATATCACAGGCACCTTGACCCAAAAGGAATTATTTAATGTGATCATTGGCTAGAGCCAATATGCTAATGTCTTAAGGTCAAAAGATAAGATCTCAAATGAAACCCTAAAAATAACAATAATTTTTTTCCTCTATTAATGGTTCCCATTGTGGAATAATATGATGATGGACAGAAGCTGACTTCAGAGGGGCTGTAGAGAGAGAGATTGATTCTACATAAAACGGAGTTACAGCACCAATGCTACGTGGAAGGCCCTCAGGCTGTCTAACATAGACAGCTGCTACTTAGCTCATTATTACTGACCTAAGAGAATATAAGCCTAATATTAACAGTTTATCTGTTTTAAGAGACATAAATCAAAGTTTATGTAGGAAATTTCCAATTTTTTTAATGCTGACAGCCATCTAAATTTTTAAAAAATATTTTTAGGACTAAATACTTAAGTCAGCAAGTCAGACTCGGCCTGTTACCACTAGTTGCCACTTCATATATCAGTTGTAAAGGTTTATGCTCTTGAGCTGATCATGAGAAGAGCTCTGTGCATTGTAGGGCAATAAATCTTATAAACTACAAGAAAAAATAGTGCTTCCTCCTCAGTGAAAATGCAGAAATTTTCATTATTGAAGGACTTCTTAATTATACTAATCTTGATAATGCATCTTCCTAATCCTAAAGAGCATCAAGTTATTTATAATATCTGGGCACATACAGGGATTGTAGGAATGGTTATTCAGTTCCTTCTTTGAGCTAGTTCAAACACTTTCTAATCAACCTTTGAAAAAGTCATTGATCAGCGTCTCCTAAAAATTATTTAAATGTCTTTCTGGAAGAACAATGTGTGGGCTCACAGTAAACCATTTTATGATAGTAACTTTGAGATTAGAATTCTATGTGAATAGAAAGTTAGAAAGGTGGTTTTTTCATGAGACAATAAACACTAGAACTTAGCCACAGATAGCCAGAACCTGCAGCTCCTTACTTCTTACCAGCAAGAAGGTGAGAGCTGTGCTCAAAACACCTAGCTTCCCTTTCCTACATATTAGAGAAGGTGCAACTTCCACCTGAAATGCCAGCTTCTTCATGTAGAACATGTAGATGGTGTCCTTTCCCAAGGAAAAATACTAATTATATTTTTTTAAAAAAACTTCTTTCTTTTAATTGCAAGTGAACTCACTCTGGGAGAAGCATGTACAGTTGGCACCTAACAGCTAAATGTCAACAGCTCTTTGTAAATGTGCTAAACCCAAATTTTACCTGCTGATTTCATCCTCATTTTCTGTAAGAAGTTAAAATATAGCCAAAGAAACAAAATGGGCCTTTTGCTAAATCAGGAGTTGATGGAAAAGCTAGGCTATGATATAAGGGAAGCTGAAACTAGCAACTTGTCTTTGGCAATTTACCTTATCTATTTTGAATACAGTAGATCCTAGGAAGCATGCCCTCCTGCTAATGATCTATAATGTCATTTCTGCCCCTTTTTTATTTTCTTTTCTTTATAGTTTTTAAATTAAGATTTTAATATTTGCTTAAAACATTATCTTGGAAGTTATAGGAGACCTGGTGATCATCAAATTCAAGGAACTTTTATGATCTTGACATTCATTTACTTCTTTATTTATATTTATTTACATTTATTCTTTTCTTCCTCCCTAAGATGTCATCTTCTTCTCCTGGCTTGCCAGACTGTACATTTTTCTTGTGCTGTCTCTGACCCTTTTTTCTTCATGTCCTTTGCCGATTTGTCCTGTAACTACCTATCAATGCCTGCTGTCAGGATTATTACAATAATTAATATTATTTTTGAATAGTTGCATTATCTCATTTAATCATTATATAGACATGAAAACTGAGTCTTGAAGGTTGAATAGCACTCCCAAGGACACAAAGTAAGAATCAAGATTTTGAACCTATAAAAATTTCTGAAATCTAGCTGGGCTCAGTGGTGCATGCCTGAAATCCCAGCACTTTGGGAGGCTGAGACTGGAGAGTCACAAGTTCAAAGCCAGCCTCAGCAATGGTGAAGTGTGAAGCAACTCAGTGAGACCCTGTCTCTAAACAAAACACAAAATTGGGCTGGGGATGTGGCTCAGTGGTCGAGTACCCCTGAGTTCAATCCCCAGTACAAAAACAAAAAATTCTGAAATCTACACTTACATTCTTATAAAATTAAACTTATAATGTTTAATTTTTCCCCTCCTTAAGGATCACAATTGCTTTATTTACTACTTCTCTGGGAATTAAAAATTCCATTTTTTGCTAAAGAGGATGTGGAGAAAAGGAACTCTCTTTTATAATTTCAGTATGACTGTAGATTAGTACAACCACTGTGGAGTATAGAAGTTCCTCAAAAGACTAAGCATGGAACCACTACATGACCCAGCTATATCACTTCTTGGTATTTATCCAAAAGAATTAAATTCATCATACTCTAATGATGCATGCATACTCATGTTTATAGTAGTACAACTCCAGCCTAGGTATCTATCAACAGACAAATGGTAAAGAAAATGTGATATATATACACAATGGAGTTTTATTCAGCCAAAAAGAAAAATGAGAGATGTGAAAAATTGTGCTCCATTTATGTACAATGAATTGAAGAGCATTCTGCTCTCATGTATAACTGATTAGAATAAATAAAAATGAAAAACAAAATTATGTCATTTACAGGAAAATAGAACTTGAGACCATTATGTTAAGTGAAATAAGCCAAACTCAGATCATCAAAGGTCATATGTTCTCTCTCATATATGGAAGCTAGAGAGGAAAAAGAAAAAGAAAGGTGAGGGGTTGTGAGGACCTCCTGAAAATCAAAGGGAGATCAGTAGAAGAAATAGGGAGAAGGAGGGTGGAAGAGGACGGAAGTGTTGGTGAGTGATTTTGGCCAAATTATAACGTTATATTGTGTGCATGTATAAATATATAACAAGAAATCTCAACATTATGTACAACTATAATGTTCCAATAAAAATGTGGTAAGAGAAAATTTTTTTCTCTCTTATCATAGCTTTCCAGGGTAACAAGTGTGCTTTTTACAGGCAAAGGGCCTTCTTTGCATGTCCTCCTAGCACCTTAAATTAAATTTAAATATTGAGCTAATTTTATCTACTCAATATCTCTACATTCCAATTTATGTTGACAATGTTTACCCAATGAGGCAGTTGGGTTAAAAAAAAATCTTGGGAAACGATTCTGGTCTTTGATCATAAAGAAATAGTGTTGCTGGGCATGGTGGCATATGCCTATAATCCCAGCAGCTCAGGAGTCTGAGGCAGGAGGATCATGAGTTCAAAGCCAGCTTAAGCAAAAGTGAGGCACTGAGCAACTCAGTGAGACCCTAAATAAAATACAAAACAGGGCTGGAGATGTGCCTTAGTTTTCAAGTGCCCCTGAGTTCAACTCCCGCTACCTACCCACCCCCAAAAAAGAAAAAAGATTAATATGAAGGAAATGACAAGAATAGTGCTCTAGCCAGGGAGCTAGTCATTAGCTGTTTATTGAATGCAAGATGGTCCTAGGAAGCATTAAACTAAATCCAACTGCAGTAACTAGGGGACTTCAAACTATACTCACAATGAGGGAAGACAATTTAGTATATAAATTAAGTAGGTCTTCTTGCAACCTCTCCAAATTGGGAGCCTCCAGGCAATAAAAGTCCAGTCCAAAACCTACAGAGTACAGCTAACATCAGGCCAGATCAAGACATTAATCTTATATCTTTCCCACCAAGCTGGGGGGAAAAAAATGCACCACTTAACTCAATATGCCATGAGCAAACCTTCTACAAGGCTAACAGCCAGAGAGAAGCTAGAGTTTGCATAGATGACTTAAGTATTTTTAAACAAATCATTGAATATTATATTGTATCTGAAAAAGCTTGTAATATGTATTGACATAATTTAGTTATCCAGTCATTCTAGAAAGTACTTTGTAGCACACTAAAACTCATAAAAATGTTCAGACACTTTTGGGTAGTAATCCCCTTTCTGAGAAGTTACAAAATATGTAACTAAAAGGGGAATTGTTTATTCATAATCTTATGTATTTTAGCCACATTATTTAGTGATACTAAAAATTGTGGAATAACCTAGATGGCCAATAAGGGAGGAATGCTTAATTTAATACTACTGGGTACATCCCTGGAAAACTTTTAAATAACAATTTTGCAGACTGTTAGCTATTTTTACTATATATATATGATTTGAGAGGTTAAAGCAATGTATAAAATGGTGTCTATGACACAATTAAAACCACATAAAAGTATATTTCATGTGAAAATGTGGAAAAATAGCAATTTTACTTATAGAAGAATTGTGTCTGTTTTAATTTGTATTTCATTCACACTGCTATTAGGTTGTTTGTACAACAAGTGTCTTTTGTAAACAACTGGTATTTACTGTATAGACAAACAGTTCCGAAATGATTACAGGAAGCTTTGTAAATGTGGCCTGAACTCTCACCAGCCCCGTCCTCTAAGTTTCCCGCCTGCCATTTGAAATTGCTACTTGGCTAAAGATTTAGTTCTAATGATGTGAACTAGCTTCTGAGATCATCAGAATAAAGCAACCAGAAGATGGGAGAATGACATTTGGTAATGGGACAGTACGATGACTGGAAAATACTGTTTCCACTCCCATGTAGGTGTTTCCTACCTCATCTACTGCTTGTCATTAACCAATATCACTGATTTCTTTACGTATGACATTAAAAAAAAAAAATCCCTCTAAAGCCGGGCACGGTGGCGCGTGCCTATAATCCCAGCGGCTCAGGAGGTTGAGACAGGAGGATTGCAAGTTCAAAGCCAGGCTGAGGTGCTAAGCAACTCAGTGAGACCCTGTCTCTAAATAAAATACAAAATAGGGCTGGGAATGTGGATCAGTGGTTGAGTGCCCCTGAGTTCAATCCTTGGTAACCCCCCCAAAAAAATCCTTTAGGTCAGAAATCAGGTGATGATTAGGATTCAGTCAGTATTTGCTTTGTGCCTGTGGACAAGTTATGCACCTTCTCTTTCCTTGTCTAAAGTGCATGAGAACAAGTGCACACACGGACTCACATAATCTTTAAGGTTCTTTCCTAATCTAGCCTTCTATAATTGCTCTGTCATCTTCATGAAAATATAGAGTTTCATAGGAAGAATAAATTGGCACAACCTTTCCAGAGGACAATGTGGCAATATGTATCAAGAGTCTTAAAAATGCCCATCTCTTTAACATAACAATTTCATCTCTGGGTTTTTTTCCCTAAGAAAATAATCACATAGGACCAAAGGAATTTGAGAGCAAGGAAAATTAAATTCTATATAATGACCAAAAGTATTGCAAACAAATGCTTAGTTACATAAAAATTGCTTATGTAATTCCTCTGCACATATTTGAAATCATTAGAAAATATTTAATGAAATAAACAGGATACTCAAAATATTAAATAAAAGAGCAAGAAGTTATTATAATCATGATAGATGTATTTTGATATATGTATATATAATATATAGACATGTAATAATAAATCTATGTATGTTTTTAAAAATTATATACATAGAGAGAGAGAGAAGAAAAGTGAAGGAGAGAGGAAGAGAGGAAAAGAAATGTCTAGGATCAAATCTTAACTTTGCTCCTAATTTCCAACTATGTGAATTTTGTGTCTCAATTTTCTCACTGTAATACTGTGAAAATAATAGTGCTTACCTGATAGAACTATTTTGAGGACTGAATTAGTAATTGAAAGTTTTTTGATCATCACCAAGCCTGTAAAAGCACAGCATAGACATAACCTGAATTATCAACTAAGACAAGGGGAAACTCACAAATATTCTTTAGGCTCTAGCATTTGAAGTTTATTAAGGTCCACAAAATCCTACAGGGTTATTAATCAAGAGCTCCCATTTCTAGGTTTCAGAAGAAGCCGCCAAGACTTAGAAAGGTACCATAATCGGTCCAATGGTACCAAAAGTTAGAAGTGGAACTGGTAGTAAAATCTTTTTTATGCTTCCTCTCCAAGGCCCTTGCCACTATTTAAAAAATACTAAAGAAAATTTATGCTATTTGAATCTTTACCTTCTCTTTATATATATGTAGCTATGTAAATTTATATATATATTTATTCATACATGTCTATGTATTATATATACGTGCATGTATGTATTCATATATCAAAAAAATTTTTAAACCTCAATATTTACTTGTTTTAATATAAAAAAAGAATATTAAGTGAACATACAGTCACACTTAAATAGAAGGAAGAGACTTTCCTACCAGTTCTCTACCATCTTGCCAATGACCCAGCAACAAAAGACTTCTACTGCTGACAATCTTTCCAGGTATAAGCAGGCTCTATTAAATTCTAAGCATGTGGTTCCTGTATAAATGCTTGTTTCCTGCCAAGCACAAGGAAGATAATGTTGGGAAATAGTGTGAAGATTCCTTAATATCTCATGGAACCCTGGTAGATGGTTTCAGAGAATTCAAAATGGGGCAGATTCCTCGACCTGTGGTTACTATCTAGGGACATGTAAAGATGAATGAAGCATCTGCTTGTTTTTAGTGATGCAAGTTACTCAGAACCTTACTGAGTTCAACACATCCTAACACAGTGAGAATTTGCTCAATCTACTGACAATTTACCCAATTCATTTGGTGCAGGAATAAAAGCCTTAGTGTGCAGCAATTGGAGAAAAAATAGGCTTGCCCTTTAGAAATTTGCATGGCTCACAACTGGTTAGATAACGAAAAACATTCTGCATAGGAGAACTTTGGGAAAAATCCTCTAGTAAATTCAGCATGATAGGTGGGATCCTACTGTAGATTCAGTTTTTTTATAGATGCACCCAGCAGTTCAATGAATTCATTCACCTCTTTATGTCTCAACTCCACCGTCCAGGAAATAGAGCTCTCTTCAGTTCCAATGGCCCTTTAAGCAAATCAACAGGCAATACAGAAAGTCTTTACAAAATTAGAAGTTTTAATGCAGAGACTATCAAAAGTCTCCACTGCAATAAAATACCACTTAATATTGAAGACAATAATATGGAAGCATCCTTTTCTTAGTTCATGCAAATTTGCTGCTGATGTCAAGGCTGCTGAATAGAATAATAGTGTGTCTGATTCCCTGTCGCCAAAATGTAAAATGCAGGAGAAAAAGGCACAGGCAGAAAAGGCAAAAATCATTATCTTCAAACTTGAAAAGAATTGGACTCATAAATTCCTCTTATGCTGCTAACCATCAAGGATTAAAATACTTTCAGTTCATTGCTTCAACCACATCAATGTGGTTAATGCTGTACAGGGAAAGAGTCTGAAATCTAGCAGTTAATGCCCATGGTTCATCTTGGAGTGAACAAATGGGAGGAAGGGAAAAGGGTAATTTATTTAGAGTAAGAAAAAACTCTATATCCTTTACTCCAAATAATTTTTTCCAGAATTATAGAGTAGACAGTAGAAAGCAAGTATAAAATATATGGTAAAAAGCAAATGCAGAATAAGTTTTAAAAAAGCAAAGTGGGATCTTTACCCATTTAAGACATGACAAGTAGTTCCATTTATTTTCTCCCCACAGTTAACAGCTTCACAACCTCCCTCGCATCACTATAATGGTATCCACACCCTCACCCCTACCTCAGTGGCCACCAGGTGCTTCAAGGCTCTCATCTCCACTCCCTCTTGTCTTCTTCCACAACTGCCTGAGATCCACCCTTTCATCATCTCTGACTCCAGCTGTCCAATTGCCTCCTTGCCTCAAGTGTCATCTTTCTCCTCACAATCTGTTCTCAAAATTGGCTCTCTAAAAGCATATAGGATTAAGTTGGCTCCTTGAGTATCAATCATTTGTGGAGCTCTATTTTTTTCCAGCTGTAGTTACAAGCCACTGGCATATGGACAGGCACAAATCTTAAAACTGGCTCTGTTTCAAAAAAAATTATTAGTTGCTAGCATTTAATCACCATGAGAGTTCACATAAAAAATATTTCAGGCTTCTCTTGGAAAATTGGGATTATTTGGCAGGATAAGGTTCAGACACTAGAAAAAACACCATCCGTGGGAATGGAGTCCCAGCTGCTTTCTTAGAAGGACCTTACTGTCCAACTGATCACAGTCACTTCTTGGTCAGTGTCATTCACTTATATTACTTTTCTGGTCCCTGTAGACAATTAAATCTGTAACATGACTTATAGTATTAAGTTCCAAATGCAACTGAAGCATTCCAAACTCTTCACAAAATTATTCCAGCTTAAATTTTCCAGGACAAATTTTCAGGCACACCTTCCCCATAAACACCTGCCATAGGTCCTTCCCCCACATGATATGTCTCTGTGCTTATTGATGTGCTGGCTTCAGTGCTCTGAGGACCCTCCTCATCCTTGTCCAATAACTCAGCTATTCAATTTTTGTGGATGAGCTCAAATAATGTCACTTCTCTGTACTCTTTCCTGATCTCTTCTAGAAGTTTTATCATTTGTATTTTCATAATATTTATTATAGTATTTGTTAAAATGGATTAAAATATTTAATAGTCTGTACCCCTGAATTTTGCTAGGGATAGTGTCTCAATTTTATCTTCTCCATGAAATTATGTGTTAAGTACAACCAAAAATGAATGCTTTGTAAATACTTGTTCAAATAAAGCTGCATACCAAAGACCATGAATTCTTGCTATTGCTATTTCTATTCATGTTTCCCTTCATGCCTGTTCCTACTACCACAGCACTCTGGCAAAAGGAAAATAGCTACAGTATCTTGCAGAATTTTCCGAAACCATGAGTCTTGTTCCACTAATAACTTTGACCATGTCTTCTCTTTGAATAGAATGATCTAGAAGGAATTTCATCTTAAATTTGTAGTTATCCGATAATGATTTGGTTGCAATGTATGTCCCCCATCAGACAGAAAACTGAATAATTCATGGAGGTAACAGAACATTGGCCAAAGGTTCCTACATAGTTGGTTCATGGGGGGAAACAGAAGCAGGCTTTGTGCAATTTTCTCTCAAATCCTGTCACTAGCAAGCCGTTCTCCCGTCCTCTGCAATCAGAATTGACTCAACTCTTATAATATTATTCTGCTGAGACAAGAATCAGGATCATTTCAGCTATAGTGTTAAAAACGTTATAGGCTTCATAAAAACAATCATATCAGCTATAAAATGGTAGGTGATCAAGGTTGCTGCTCCACTTTCATCATAACTTAGTTTGACGTGCCTGGATGGAGAAACAAATTATAGGTAATTCCTAGCCCACCTTCCATTATTGTAGAAAAAGATACATTGCACCTATTTCCAGGCAGGCTGCCACAGTGGTAAAGACAGAATAAATGTTTTTCAAATGATAGGAAATAAGGCTAGAGAATATCTTGCTAGATAGATTTAGATAATAGTTTCTGAGAATTGGATCCACCCCAAAACCATTCTGGAATGGTTTCCAGACCATTGTATTCTGGAGGATACAAAGTTCAAAGGGATAGCTAAAAAATCTTAATATCCACACCACTGATTTATTATGTAAATAAGATCTAGTATAGAATCCGACAAGCCTTAAATTATCCAAGGTCATATTGCTGGTACACTGATTGTATATATGACCTTGATAAAGGTCCAATCTCTTTGTCTATAAAATATCTTTATGTCTTCATTTAAAAATAAGAATCCTACCACTTAACTTATTGCTACTTAATCTTATAGAGTTCTCTTAAGGCTAAATAACAATATATACACAAGCAAAACAGCTGGAAGACAGCAGATTCTAAATAAGCAAATGTTAGTGACCTTCCTTTACCCACATCTCTGAAGTTTTTCTGCTATTCAAAGAGAACTACCTCCCAGTTCCTCACCCTCTCTCACACACAAATTCACAATAAACATGTCCATCCCCATTCTCACGATAAAAAATATTCCTTAGCCTGACCATTCTCTTACTTTGCCCTCCTCCAGGGTTTTATACAGTATACTTCTAACTGCTTACCCTGTGAAATTGAACTCAGACATACAAACTTCAACCAAAACAATAAAATAAAAGAAGCCTAATTCAGGAACTTTGAAGACTTCACAAGAGAAGACTCAAGGTGGAGTAACTTCAAAAGTCCCCAGACTTTAAAATTTTTACCTTCCTGGACTTTCTAAAAAATTACTTAGAAATGCCCTGTCATGTCTCATTGCACTGCTTTGATCGCTACTGACAGACCATGGAACCATGTGGAAGCCAATGAAGTATATGTATTATGGTTCAAAACTCAGTGACACAGGTATCACTGTGGCAGATGGCACAGCTAGGTAAAAGATGAAAAGCACAGGAATATCTGACTAGTGCAGGTTTTATTAATGCAGAGTGACTGTTATTTTGGCAATTATCTGGAAAAGGTCAGCCAACTTAGTAAGCCAGCACTAGGGAAGGGAGATGCGAGTTAAATGATAATCATAGACTGGAGAAATGTAGACAGCAATATAACGGTGGTCCAATTTTTATTCCAATCTTTAGGTAACTAGGGCCTTTTTTTTCTGAGGACTGTTAGTGAGCCTGTTTTATTTGGGGATAGGTGAGGACAGCCCACAAAATAGATCAATTAGTTCCCCCTTGAGAAGTTCTTTCTCTAAAAAGATCTCTGTAAGAAAATTTCAAGTAAAGAAAATTGAGAGGAAATGAAAAGTCAGACACTCTGCTTCCTAGTGTTGCTGACTGGTACTTGTATCCTGTAGAAAAGCCTGTCATACACAGAACTGTTCTGTCTAGCCAGAAATTCCTTCTACCACAGGAGAACATTCCACAGAGATGTCCTCTCTCCTCCAGCTCCAGTTCTTTACCAGGCAGCTTCTATCTTCTGACCTTCCCTCCTGAAGTCTTCACTTCTTGCATTTTTCCCAGTTGCTAACCCTTCCTCCACTAACAAAGCCCAGTATTGCTCTGGGTCAGACAAATTTTGAGGCCTGTCATGGCGCTTTTATGTTCCAGATAATTTCTCCTATATTTATTTATATTCTTGGGTTGAGGCAGTACGATACTTTTACACTAACATTCATGGATAGAAGACATTGGGTGATAATCAACTCCAAGGTACTGTTTTGCTTGTTAACTAGTTTATTCTTATTATTTAAAACCAGTCAGCATCTTATTTTTCACAAGATAATTATTTACCAATAACTACTGATGTTTACATATAAAATTCACATTACCCCAGCTACCATTTCTTTCTAGACCTTATTTTGTTAACAACATACACCTATATTTATACACAATTCTATGCATGCCCTTCCTGATTTTGAAGTATAGTACAAAAACTTCGTGACACTGGATCTTCCCATCTGAGGGAAGTCCAAGCCCAAGAGGCTTTGCTGTCAAAGGAGGGCAGAAGCAGTCTGTTAGATGGGCAGGTACAGAGCACAGCTGTCAACCCAGCCCTTCATCTGAAGCAAACAAGACTCAATGCAGGGATTGGAAAGATGAAAGGCCCTGCAGGGGACATAGACTGAGCCAGCCAGGTCAGTAGGCTTGTGACAGGGAGAGTGAGGTCCTCATAATGGCAGCTTCAGTTGATCCTTCAACCAGATCACACTTTTTAGTATCAAGTACCAGCTTCCCTTGAGTATAAGACAGAAGAAAAAAGCTATTTCTGACCAACACTTCCAGTGAAATGTTCCTAAATTTTTACCTGGCTAAATTTCATTGGTTCCAGTTCCACTGCGACTAAAAGAGCTGGGCTAAAATGTGTGTGACTCGGGATGAGAGTGGAAAAATCAAAGAAACCCATCTGGTTTTCCCTAATGTCAATCCCTGATCATTAATAATTCTTAACTAGTTAATGTCAATAAATTTAAGCAGATACAATTATCAAGTAAAGGCAGGGCAAAATAGAAACACTTCACAGATATGTTTTCGGTTTCATTTTTTTAAATTAGACCAGGATTTGCTTGTCTATAAAATATATGGAAATCACTGAAAAGAGACACCAAGATATGCAAGACTAGTTAGTTGTTTGATTGTTTGAGTGATTATTATGAAATTCTCAGTCTTGTAGGAAGATTGAGGTCAGTCAAAAACATGTTCTAAACCTAAGTCTCTTATTGTCTGTGTCCAAAAGAAAGACATATTTTAGAATTATTCCCTAAACAGATCCATCTGTAAAATGAACACAGCTACTTTTGCTAAGTCTGAGAGGATATAAAAAGGGGTTTTTAGTAGGAAGAAAAATTGCACAACTACCAAATAGTCAAGTCCCCATCTGAATATGTTGTTTTTCTATTATAATCTAATACACTTCTAGACCCATGTGTCTGCTTTGTAATCGTTTAGCTTCTTCAAAGCTAAAGGATTAAATACTGAAAGGTAGGGATTTAATATAGCAAATTAACTAATTCAGTTACTACCAGGCACATTTTGCAATCTGCTCTACCTGAATATTTTGACTGAAAAATTCACAGTTAAAAGTTAAATAATCTATGAGAATTTTGATTAAGACTTCTTTGTGGCTGAAGTAGGCATGTGGAAACATTTTCCAAATTAAAATTAGAATGGCTATGCTCTGTGACATCAAATTAAGTAAGCATTTGTGCATGAGTTTGGGCAGATTTCATCTTCCTTTCCAAGGAAAATCATATCACTGACCTTGGGTACCCTCTCAACCCATTTTCATGAGGGCATAAGGTTTTTTCCTATTAAGTTTCTCAAATTTCAAGAGAGGATGTCAATATTATCCTCAAAGCAGCGGAACAGGAAAACCATAATGAGTATGAGAATATTTCCAGTCCAAGCGCTTGTCAGAGAGTATAACCTCAAAATCATCGACACTCAGGACTTGTCAAAATTTGGTCAAGGGAAATAATATTTCTGAAAATTGCCTAAAGGACAAGTATTCCAGCCACTCCTCTAGAATTTGAAAAATTCACTTTGAACTACAAAGATATTTACATGGGCATCTTTATCTTTGCACACTCTTTCTTCAAGGAAAAATTTTAATACTTTTTCCTGAATCATGTTGGCATTACACCATTTGCATACATTGGAGAATGTTACCACTGAGGATGATAATACCATTCATGATGTCACTCTGTGTCCTTTCAGGGATGACCTACTGGTAAAATTGCTCCCAACAATTAATAATAGATTGCTTCCTTTCAACAACTGGTTTGTTGCACCTTACAAATGTCCAAACTGTTTGTTGATTGCTTTCCTCTTATTGATTGCCAGAAAGTTCAGAGGCAAATACTGGGACCATTCTCTCAGGATTTTACAGCACACCTTGTGCATTCTAATACTGCTACTAGGTTTAGCTTATGGTTCTACCTTTATCATCATTATTCTGCTTTTCTTGATTAGTTGTTTTAATCCACTTTATAGTATTTTTGATCCTTTTTCCAAAGGATAATAATTATAAATAATTTAATTCACTTAACTAAGCACCTGCTGTTTATATAACATTTTCTTAAGCACCATTATACTTTTTCTCTGACTCATCCCCTGATCTAAATACCTTAATTGGGATCTGAATATTTAAGTCCAGGCAAACATTCATCAATATAAGAACAGATAGGAAACTTTCCAAGGATTCTCAAGATCATGAAGGAAGCTACACTGAAAATGTTCAGAACTTTATTATTTTTCCCTAAAAGAAACAAAAGCAAATTAGAATCACTTTTTCCCAAAAGATTAAGCAGATTTTTAATTATAT
The DNA here is from genome assembly GCA_004024805.1 of Geosciurus inauris. NCBI lineage: Eukaryota > Metazoa > Chordata > Mammalia > Rodentia > Sciuridae > Geosciurus > Geosciurus inauris. Next base: position 139,343 of record PVHX01002963.1, on the reverse strand, counting down.
ATTTATAAAATGAATAATTATTTGCAAAGAATAAAATTTAATTTGCAAATTAAATCTTATTTCACAATAGCTGAGCGAAAATTTTAGAGACAAACTCAAGCTTTTATAGAATGTTCTCAAGACTGAATTTGGGGGGGGGACTAAATTGGGACCAAGATAAAGAAAAGATTACTAAGTTATTTCCTTGATATTAACTGGCCTTTAAAGAGAACCATGCTCTTCAGTAACAAACATGCATTGCATGTATACAATAGTTAAGTCTGTTCCCATCCTCGTCTTAGATTTTCATAGAATTTCGTTTATCCTATCACAGAACAGGTATAATCTTATTAGCTGTCTTTAAGCTTTCTTCTTCTCTTTTTACTGAACATCTAAATATAAATGTTCTCTTGCATTTCTTTATATACAACTTACTTTATCTAGGCATTTCAACATTTTGGGATTAGTGAAATGACTTTTCAAGGTTAGCCAAGATTCTTTGCAAACTTACATGTTAAAATGAAGCAGAATCAGTTTGATTTCAAGATTATCTCGTTATTGTGTTGCTTTAAGAACTACCACTTCTCCTAAAAGTGCCCACCTTCCCATGTTTATATTCATATGGATCGTCTCTGATAACATCTTTGTCTCCCTAAGACTGCATTTCTTTGGTAATAATGCAGCCAGTAATAATGGTGGCAGGTCACCCAATGTCTGTCAGGTGCCCAAAGCTGATCATGAAATCCATTACCTCACTCTTCACAGCTATCTTCACCAGCAGTGACTGACGGAGGTCATTTTCATCAACAAATTCATAGTGCCAAGAATTCAAGAGCCTCCTTCTCCAAGACACTAGGAACAAGATCAGACTGGCAGTTTGTTTTGCTACTTGACATTGTGTGAGACACACATACCTAAAACACTACTTGACAGCCAAAGCTATTTGTGAGAAAATTCCTCCTCTTCACTTTCTCTAAAGCGTTCAATCTATATAGCCTCATTAATCCCCCTCTACCCAAGCAGCTCCTTCTTTCTGCTGAAATTCAAAGAATGATAAATGCCAGAGTTTGCTAGAGTGGAAGTTTCAACAGAGGCACCAAGATACAACAGATATTAGATACCCAAGTGGACTGTAAACAGAACAAAATATTAGTTTTCAAAATAGGTAGCAAAGAATTGATTTGATTACTAAGTGAAGTTATAAAAAGATTTTAAAAAGTTAGAGATTATAGAGAGAATTTGTGATGAAATTTCCTTGGGGAAAACTGTTCCTTACTGCAAATCTCAAGCCCCATTTCCAAGAGTCAGGTGTAGGATGAGCTCTTCTCCATCTCACATCAAGTCAGTGACTTCACATTATTCATATTAGCCAAAAACTGAAGACAGTCCAGATGCTTATCAATAAGACAATGATCAAAAAACTGCTTTTGTGATAAGAGAATACTACTTATCCAAAAAAAAAAAAAAACTACTGATACACCAAACAATGTAGATGAGTTTCAAAAACATTACATGAAGTCAAAGAAACCATATGCAAATGAATACATACTTGATGGTTTAACTTTGACCAAGTCCTAAAACAGGTGAATCTGATCCACTACAGTAGAAAAATAAAACAGCTGCTCCTGGTCGGGGGAGGGAGGTATAGGGATTAACTCAGAGAAAGTACAAAAGAACTTTCTGGGATGATGTCAGTATCCCAATAGGACTTTGGGTTACACAGGAGTCTGCATTTCTCAAAACTCAGTAAATATACCTTGATGTATAGACTTTTTTCTAAGTAAAATTTACATTTAAAGGAAAAATATAAACCTATATTGAATATTAGTTAATATATATGTTAAAGTGTTCACAAAGACATACACAGATGTTGCAATTTATTTTGAAATGTATTGAAAATAAGATTGATTGATAAGAGTGCTAAACAGACGAATACATGAATATATATGTATATATGTATATACATATACATATATCTAATGAGCATAGTAAAAGGTCTTGGTTAGGTGGTATGAACACTGATATTCATAGGAAATTTTTTCAGTTTCACTGCATATTTTTAAATTGTTGTGTTGAACTAGTGAGGGAAGATAAGGCAGTCTTTTCAACAGGACTTTTGTAGAACTTGATATCAGTCCCCTGGAATTAGACAGGAACAGTGGACTCGTGCATGCTTCTGGTCTGAAAGATCAGAGGATAAGAGGGAGAGGTTCAATAGATACTTTGACAGTAGAGAAAAGGTTGCTGAGTTGGTTTTGCCTCCCTGTCACCTTCTCATCCTGCAAGGACAAAGAATGAGTGCTTCCCATGGACCAGGTATGGGCTCTACAGAAAAGAGACCATACTAAAAACATGACTCCTGTCCAAGAAGATCATATGAGAGGGCAAAAGCTAAAAGAATAGAGGTATGCCTTACAACAGGAGGGTTATAATCATGAGGATAAAGCAAGAGAGCCTCTAAAAACCCCACATAAGTATCACTAATTATTCATCTATCAGGTTCAGAAGATGCAAATTCCATCTTGTACTTTACTTATCAGGGAAGGCCATCAACCACATTTTCCTTATTTCTGACCACTGTAATGCCACAAAGATCAGTAACAGCAGTTCTCTCATGGGAAGTGGTGAGCAAGCAATAAGCCATCCCACCTTTTCACTCCTAAAGGCACGTGACGGGCCTTACCAAGCCATACCACAGGAAGTTGCTATTAGTGGTAAGGGAGGAGGGGAGATAATACATCTTGGAATAAAATGACAAATATTCTTTAATATGTTAGACTGGACACTACAATTTCTTCATCAAAACACTGTCTTTCAATTTAGAGACTGTAAGACCATCAGTTGTCCAAGAGTAGCTGTAAAAGCTGTGTACTACAGTGGCAAGGAGAAAAATCACCCACTGAAGAATTTTTAAATGGAAAATAGATGTAGCAGATGCTATTGGTGCCTCATGCAGATCTCCTTTAGCAGGTTACTGAAGCCCCCATCCTGTGAATGTTGACTGTTCCCAGCTCACAGAGATTTCTTCCTCTGAAGAATCACCTCAAACACAACAGAAGCCATGTCACCCAAATTACATACATATCTTCTCCTCCTCCTAGGCAGATGGTGGCCAATGACTAACTCTGAGATAAAAGGTAGGAACTCAAGATCAGCCCAACTTTGCTACAATTTGTGCAGCACAAATCCCCCTGGGACAAGGCTACAGTTAGACCAGGCCCTCATCTTATTTCCTTTACTCACCCCTCCTAAAGACACCCTTTTAGTCATCACTTGCACAAGAGTTCTCAGCTCAGATTCCACTTCTTGAGAACCCTACTTAAGAGTGGGAGACAAAAATAAAGCTATGTTTTCATTGTATCATCTTATATCCATCTTAGGACAGCTAGCTCAGCAAACTGTCCCATCTGTTAGCTGATCTTGTACAATCTCTGGTGCTATTTGTTAGTGCTTACCCAGCTTTCTCCATTCATCAGATAGTTGTACACCAACATCTCCCAGGTCTAAGGGGGAAAAAAACTTTCTTCACTATCTCTATATGCCTATTTGCCCTTATACAATTCTGTCAATAAAACAACTTTAATTTTTCATTCTTTATGGAAATTTTTAAATGGAAAAATTTTAACATATACACCTGCTAGAGGAAAGAAATCTCTATCTCCCATATATAGAATCTTAGTAAATATTGCATGGAGGATTGAATGTGAGCTTTAAGTCTCTTTGGGTGTAATAATATGATTCGAGGTCAAAGCCTGTTCAATGCAGGCACAATAGTAGAGACAGCATAGACAGGTGGGTCAAGTGCTGCTTCCAATACATGGGAAGGTTCAGATGAGCCTGGGGGAAAAAGTCATTCATTATATTAAATAAAAGCAAGAAGCTATGTTGAGGGAATGCACCTGAAAAATGTGACACTTGAGTGCTCTGACCACCAAAGCAGAAGGCTAGTACCATGGAAGTTACAAAACAGAGCTAATATATAGTCTTTAATTGTAGCTCACTTGGATGATTTTTTTAAACTGTATTTTCAACGATCAGAGTTAAAAGCCCAAAGTTATAAAAGCAGCTATTCTATAAACATCACAGCCTTTTCACTCAGAAATCTATTTTTGTGCCCTGGAATGTATTTGAAATTCTAGAAACCGTAGTCACATCTTTTGGGTGACAAATTTCCCTTGAAAATGTTTGAGTTAGACTTAACATCTAAAGCAGACCTAATATTAGGAGGAAATACAAGAAGTGGTGAGAGATAGCATGAGGGGCTACAGAGGAAAATAATTATACAAAAATAGAAGGAATGCAAAGATGAACTGGGAGATAAGATCATCAGCAACCAAGAGAGGAGTATACCCTGATCCATCCCTTGTTCTCAATGCAAAACCTTAAATATGTTGCACACTATTAAAAGAGTAGACACAACCTAAACTAGATTTGAATTATGAATTCAAATAATCTAACATACTCTCACCTAGGAATAAAATAATCCTTAATATACTCCTATCTAGGAGTTCAAGGATTAAGTTTCTGTATAGTTTCCCTAATTGATTCAAGTACTCAGAATTTCTGGGCCCAAGTTTCCACAAGTAAATTAAGAGAAATTTTATTCTTTAACTTATCATATTTTGTTTTATTTTGTTTCTCTTCAAAGTATTTTCCTTGGGTCTTCTGTATCTGAATCAACAGGACACCTAAGGAAAATGATTATTCCATACTCATCAAAGATCCAATTCCTCAAAATTTTGAGCCCAGGGCCTGTGGATCTGCATTCACAATATGATCCCCAGGTATATCTGAGACATACTATCACACCTGAATTATCAAGATAAAGAAGAACTACAGACTAAGGCTTCTCTTCCATTGGTCTCAGCATTAAGAAAGCAAAATAGTAAGGAAGATAATCTCTCTAAAGTATCACCAGCTTCCAGCTACGTTGTCTTATAAAATAGGCAATATTTCTGGAGATGTTCACTAAGAGTTGAATAAATCATATCCTTCTTGATCTAAATCATAAGGGCTTTTATGCTCTCTAGAGGCAAATAAAGTTTTATATACTTTCTGTAAAAGAATATTTCTTACCTGGATATTACTAAAAATAATCTTCTATCTAGAATTCCACTTAGAAATATATTTCATGCCCCACTTCTAGAAACCCTTTCCCTCTTTTCCATGATTCTCTGAGTCAGCCTGGTCAATTAAATTCCAACACATACTAAGAATTTCTTTAGTGCTTCCCATGTGCCAGAAAGACACTAAACATTATAAATACAAAAAGGGGTAGAAGAGCCCATACTTCCTGAGACTCTCAGTCCAGTAGGGAAAAAAAGGACACAATGATGACGATGCATTGTGATCACTGTTAACAGATCATCTATGAGAGCCCAGGGAGGAAAAACAGTAACATCTAACAACCAAGGAGTTTCAGAAAAAGTTTCTCAAAAAAGGTGCTGTGAAATATGAGAAGGAATTTCCTTCCTAGACAAGCAAGAGGTCAGGTCATCAGAGGACTCATTAACCTGTGCACTCCCATAAAAAAAGGAAATGTTGTATTAATCAAGGTCAGGAATATCTCCTAGTTCTCCAAGGCAGCATTCCAAAAAGCTTCAGTAAAGCTCTGGTGTCCCAGCAAATATACTGTCTAATCAATCACCCCAAAATATAGTGTCTTAAAACGGCAATAATCACTTATTCTCCTCATATCTGTGGGTCAGGAACTTGCAAAGGGCACAGCAAGGAAGTCTGGTCTTTGTCCCACAATATCTGTCAGTTGGAAGACAAAACCTGAGGCTGGAATCATGTACACAAGTGTGGCAGTTGATGTTGGTTGTCACCTAGAGGCATTAGCTGCTCTCTATGTACTCTTTCTGCATGTTGGTTTGAACTTCCTTACAACATGGTATCTGGGTTCAAAGGGCAAATGCCCCAAGAGAGAGTCAGAAAGACACTATGTTCTCTTTATAACCTAGGTTTGGAAGTCACAAAGCACACACTATTTGTTGGAGCACTATTTGTAACTCCCCACCTAGTTACAAGGGGAGGAATATGGACTCCCTTCTTGGTGAAAGAAGTGCTAGTCACATTATAAGAATAATATGTGGATGGCATATATATATATATGTCTTAATATTTATATTACGTATAAATATATTCTTATAATTTATTATATATATTTACAAAGGCATCTTTGAAAGTATAATATGCCACATCTAGATTATTAATATAAAGCAAATTTTGTATTTTGCAGCTTGAGTGATGTTTAGCATACAAAATAACAGAATAGAATATATTAACAAACATATTAAGTCTCAGTTGCGGGGGTCCAACCTCCGCAGGGTGTCAGGTCCTGAGGTGGGATGAGTGGTGTTGGCAAGGGGATGACGGGGAATGAGACACAGAGACCAGATGTGGTACAACCTATGTCTGAATTTGCTCAGTGGCAGGGCTTTACTTATATCTGTAAAATGTTCAACAAACTTTATTTTTCTCATAGACTATTTTCATTAAAATCATTAGATCATCATAAATGAATACATTATCAATTATACAAATGTAGCAAGATGTTATTCCATAAGATCCCATAATAAGGAAATACATAAAACATATGTTCTATATTTAACAATTACATATGACATATTTTGGCCAGCTTAAAACATAAAAACACACTTAATAAGCTAAAAAATAGACCTATCAAAATGTTAATCTATAACTTTCATCTAGAGGTTTTCTACATTTATATTTTTTTCTTAACCTATCTTAATGTCTACCTTAAAATTGTTAAAGTCTCATCTATCCCCTTAAACCCAATTACCTTTTCTAAGAATAACCATTGAGGCTAATATGTGCTAATATGTAATAACTAGGCAAAACTAATAATAATCTACTAGGTGTGAGACTGTGGTTTGTGGTTTTCACCAGACTCTTAAGTTTCTACTTCTTGTATAAATGAATAAGTAAGTTTCTATATAGCTAGTCTACATGGCTAAAATCACATCTTCTACACTATCATCTACATATATTATTTCTAGTATAAAATCTTCCCAAATTACCATTACTTAAATTCTGCTCAAACCATTGCTTGCTTAGTTTTAACTCTACTTCCCTAGGTAAACATCTAGGTCTCCTGATTCTTTCCCAGAGTGATAAAGTTTTATACATGAAACCCATCTTTCCCCATAAATATAGGCTCCTGTCCAAGGTAAAGGAGGCTTTGTGACTGTAGGAGGTGGTTCTGGAGTAGTAACTATTCATCTGGGTACCTGCCATGTAACTCCCTTTCCCATCTCAAAGATTATATATGATCCTGAATGTCTGGTAGGAGGAACCCACCTGGGCCAGGACATTTTTTCAAGTTTTGACTGTACCAAAGCTATAGCTTTCGGCTTGAGTACAGTAGGAGGATTTGTTGCCCATAATTCCTGCTGCTGCAATTGCCACATTGGCTGTGTACATTTCCTGTTGAATGGGCTCGGGAATATATTTTCCCTAGGAGGAGCAGATGTTTTCATGAAGTCATATACATTATGGGGGTTTCTGAAAAGGGGGTTTTCTAGATGTGCTTTTGGGATTTTCTATCTTTCCTGGGAAAAGGCTGGAAGGCATAATAGGAGACTAAGACTGTTTGTGCTCCTGAGTGATATAATCATTAACTCCAGACTGGGGTAACTTCTGCATAGAATTGGACAAGAGTGTTTTTTCTTCAGGGTTAGCAAGAAAACATTCATTAGTATAATTATCTCTATTATCCCGCCAACAATCATTCCAAGCAAAAACAAAATAAGGAGTAAATGCTTTAGCCTAATATCCATATGAGCCCACTGGACCTTGTCAAGCAGTGTTGCCGTCTGGAACACGGGCTGTGGCACTCAGTGGTAATAAAGTACATTATTTATGAGACTCATGACCATGTCAATTCTATCTCGTCATCAGGTCTTCAAAGGCACATGCTAACTCTGTATATGCAAATATAATCTTTCATGACACTATCATATAACATCTTTTAGGTACTTTAGTTATTTTTTTAATCAAAAAAAAATGTGCCCAGCCTGTTCTATAACTTATTGCAATAAAATAAAGCAATGATAACCCAGGGTCCAATTTTATAGATCTTATGACCAGGAAAATATTGTCATCTCCAGGTCTAAATGATCAGCCTTCTAGTCCCTTGCCTGGTGAATGTGTTGGCAAATTGCTCTCCTTTTGCACTCCACAGTCATTAATTGAACCAATTTGAACTTTATCATAAAATGTTCTTGGGTAGTTTTGCAATCAGACACCAGAGGCTATAATCACAGGAGTAGGCACAGTTCACATTACAACAATATGTTTGTTCTGCACTGGATAGGATGATTCATATGTGGCCAGCCTGGATTCTTTTACAACAAAACAGGTTCAGGAGGTAAAAATATTGGGGCTTTTGCCAGCACTGCACTGCACTGCACTGCACTGTTCCCTCCATTCTCTCTGAAGTTTTCAGTTTGATGGCTGCCCAGCAGTCCTTTGTCTGCCAGGCTGCTGTTACACCAACACTTGCTTTATACCTGACTCAGAGAGGGGAGGAGGGCAGGCCCTTCTGAGATGATGGAGAGGTCCCATGGCTTGCCCTTTATAGTTGCCAGGTTCCTATTGCACTTGAGTAATCACTGATGTGACCGGTGAAGTGTGACCCAGAACTGGATGGTCAGGGGCTGAGCATTAAACTCTAGCTCTAATCCTAAAGTATATGTTGGGGGATTTAAAGCCAGAAGTTTCTAATCTAAAGTGCATGAAAGCGTCATATCGATCCAGTAAACAATGTTAAGAAACAACTATATGGCCAATAGATGTTAGATGTTTGCAACCAGTTAAGGATTAAGAAGGGGGGAAAAAATCTCCAAATCCAATCTCTAAATCTTTGAAACTTCCCAGAGCAGCTGAGACAATAACCTTTGCTCTCAATAGTTCTAACAGTTACAATAAAACAAGGATGTCATTTAAACATAAGCTAATGTATTTTTGTAGTTCTGTAGTTGATGTTTGTAAAGATCATTAGCACATTACATTAGAAACTAGGCCTTAAGTGACAGATCTAGGCATAAAGAAAGCTTTTTAGGGAAAATTGTGGCTTCATAGAAGTCAGATGCCAAAAACACCCATTGCTCCCAGCTCTAGTGAATATTTTAAACATTTTAAAAGTTGTGAATAAACAGATACAGATTGGCCCAAGGGCACAGTTATAAAATTTTAAAAGCTCTTTGACCTTTACATGTACTGATTTGAAATTAGCTCTAGAAGTCATCTTGCTTATGGTTAAAAATTATTGCTAGATGACAGAATGAATACTTCTTTTGTGAAAAGAGATCTCCAGCCTGTGGGCTGGGTAACACTGTCTTTACATTCACACTGCCGAAACCCAGTCCACTCAGTAAAAGTCAATAGTGAAAACAAGACTAGATGCAGTGGTGCACACCAGTAATCCCAGCAACTGGGGAGGCTGAGATAGGAGGATCACAAGTTCAAGGCCAGTCTCAAATAGTGAGGCCTTGGCTTAAAATAAAAAGTCATAAGAACTGGTATGTAGCTCAGTAGTAGAGCCCCCTAGGTTCCATCCCCAGTACAGAAAAAAAAAAAAAAAAGGGTAACAGTGCTATTCTGTATTTGGAGCACCTAGGTTCAATCAAAATGGTAGATAAATTGCAGATGAAATTAAAAGAATATCTTTCTTCTATAACATTTGTTTAAAGATATTAAATCTAGCTTCTATTATTCTGAGAGTTATCACATCAAGCTTCTATTTCCATCAACCCTTACATGAATATGCAAGGCCCTCATACCATGGATCTCACAGGTGCTGTTGGCCCCCAAAACCATAATGGTCCTAAGAGTCTCTTCCTATTTCCTAATAAAAACAGAAATCTTCTTGTACCAGCAACCCAATTGTGACAACAGCTAGAATCACGTCATCATCCTAGAGCCCTTGGCCTATGGGCAACCAGGATGGAGAAAGTGATGACTTCCTGTTTATGTATCATATTAATTCAAAAAAAATGATGTTGAAATCTTACCATGTCTAAGAACTATTTTGCACGTGGATGTGGTGAAGGACAGGACAAACAGGTTCCAGTTCTTATGATACTCACATACATAGGGAAGAGAAACAATAAATCTGATAAGGGCTATTTTCACAATGCTATGAGCAGGCTCAGAGATTTCACATTTAAAACTCATTTGAAAAAAAAAACAAAAAAAAGAAATAAAAAGAAACTCATTTGGGAAGAGGAAGACTATATACTTACCACATTATGCATTTTTGAGGACAATATCCTGAAAGACTTGTGTGTGAGTCGTGTGCATGTGTGTATATTCCATTTCTGTAAAAGATTCGTAACTCTGCTATGAATGTAACGTTATCATACTATCTCCTACCAAACTTGGTCCAGGATTTCTATCAGCAACATATGAGGCACTGCAAGAGATACTGTGCAGAATCTCAGGTGAGAAAGATGCATCTTTGTTCTCCATGCACTTAGGATCTAATAGTGGAGACAGGAAGGCATATAGGTAATAATAGTAGAAGGAAAAAGGTAAGTCCAAAAAGAGCTGAAATTCAGCTGTTATGGAAGCATCAAGGGCCAGAGTAGCCTAATGACTTCACCAACATCACACAACTTGCCAGTGAGAAAGAAGTAGAGCAAGCAGTTTTCCCATAGAGCCCCAGAAAATATCAAGTGACACAGCATCAGCATTTTTTGACAGCCTCGAAATAGGATTATTCCCGCCTACGGAGTTGCCTGTAGATTCAAACTTAAGAGAGTCAGTATCTAGAACAGCAAATTCATTTAATAGGACAAGATTCTGAAGGAAAATCTGGTAAATCCTTCACTTTTTTATTCTATTTCTCCATCTACAAAATGAGACAATAAGAAGCCAATCCTCAATCCTGTGGGGAGGAAAGTGTAAGAAAACTGACCTCTTATTTTACATGAGTCCCTGCATTAGACCCCATATTATAGGTGCCAGTTAATCCTCACAACATCTCAGTGACATCTCAGTGTAATAGAAATTACTCCTATTTTGTAGATAAGAATGTAAGTTAAAAGAGGTTAAGAACCCTGCCCAAGGTCACACAGCCATGTAAGAGCCAGAATTCAAGAGCCATCTGTCTGCCCTTAACCTCCATGCTGCTAAGCAGCTGCCCACTGGAACAATTTGAGCTCCCATTAAAAAGGTACTGTGTGGGTCCAACCCATTAGAGGCAATATCAGGCATGTAATAAACCATGATACAATTGTGAATAAAAAGCTCTCATTGGAATTTTAATTTTAAGATTTAATCACTATGACAATAAATGTTACACGAATATACAAGATAAAATCATTTTTCTTCTATTAAGGTATATTTTTAAGAAGTTTCCTGTACATATGTCCCTGAAAAGAACACAGAATAATTTAACCCCTGAAGTAGTCACAAAGAATTGTTCTGTCTGCAAGAGAAGCCAGGCAGAAGTAAAATGCTCACACATGTCAGACACTGCCCAATACCACCTTTTTCCTTCCTCCTCTGCCTCCACCTACCTCTTCCTGTGCAATATCAACATTTGTTCACCTATCGCTTTTCACTTTCAATATTTTTACCACCTACCTATCCTTCCATTTTTCTCCTGCACTCCTGCTTTGTGTCAGAGGATAAGCAACTCTTGAAGGCTGATGTGACCTTAATAAACATGACTGATAAAAAACTGTGTGGTTATGAAAATATATATATTTCAACCCTCTAAAATTGTTTCCCCAGCTGTAAATGAAAAACATGCTATTTTCCTCTTTATTGTGAGATACTGAGGGGTGGAGGGAACACTTCTGACATACCAGCAGTTCAAGAAATATTTTCCCCTTTCAAAATCAAAATCTTTAGGTAAGAACTCAGGATATAGGAAATGGCATACCCACTTCCAGTTGCCCATTTTGCTCACCCTCAGCCTGGGGTAAAAGGGAAACAAAATGGCAAAGTTTTGTAGGAGGAATACTTGTTTGCTGCTCCTAAAATCTTCAAAGGCACTAGAAGTTGTCTTCCTGGGAAAACATTACATTGGTTAATATGGTTAGTTAACATTAGGCACAGAAGCCAACAGAGTCCTTGCCAACACTTGTTAGCTATGTGACCTTGGACCAGAGGCTTATTTTGTTTAAATGTCAGTCTGTAGCTTGCAAATAAAACCACTACTTGCCTAGCCTCCCTCACAGAGAAAGTTTGAATGCCTGAGGACATCAGGGATGTGAAGATGCTACCTATGTATTAGTCCTACCCTGAAAATAATCTCTACTGCCTGGGAAAAAATAAATTAAAGAAAGTAGAAGGTAGATTTGATCCCATTCCAGCAAAGCAAATTGCTTGTGCTCCTGAAGGCAAAAAGTAAGAACTCAATTTCTCAATAAAACAGATGACTTCCAACCTCTAGCTTTCTCAGATATACCTCAGTATTGGTTCTCTAAAGACAATCTGAAACTCATTTCACAATTCACCCCCTCTTTTATTTTTTTTGGTACTGAGGCTTGAACTCAGGGTACTCGACCACTGAGCCACATCCCCAGCCCTATTTTGTGTGTGTTTTATTTAGAGACAGAGTCTCACTGAGTTGCTTAGCACCTCGCCATTACTGAGGCTGGCTTTGAACTCATGATTCTCCTGTCTCAGCCTCCCAAAGTGCTGGGATTACAGGCATGCGCTACCACACCTGGCTCTACTTATCTTTTATATGGCTTTGATCTATGCAGCTAATTTTAAAATGCATATAACAAAAATTACCACTCCAATCACATCTTACTAGATACAGGTATCTTGAAAGTGAGGAATGCCTTATTCATCATTTTATCCCCATTTTTGGCACAGTGGAGTGGCAGAAGCTCAATAAGTAATTGCTGAATAAGTGAATAAATGAACACACACACACACACATATAGTGGGTATAAGTGTGATATGCTGCCAAATGAACATCATGGTCAATTTTTCAGAATCATTAAACATTTAAATTCTAAGACTGAACTCTAACATTCTTACCTAACTTGCATGAGCATTTATTAAAAATACATGAAATAGTTTAACAGTCAAGAATTTTCATTAGGCACATTTAATACACATAAAGAGAAACAAAACCTTAATCTTGTTGCTTATTCTAGGGTGCTTCAACTTTTCATGACTGAATTTCATTCCATACAAATTGTGTCTTTCCACCAAATACAGATCTTAGTTGAGGCACTTATGAATGTGGCCTTTTCCTATGGAGTACTATAACAAAAGCAACTATGCACCACATCCACTCAGAATCCAAGTACTCAAATAGGGCCTCAGGTTGGAGATTTTGACATTTCTTTTGTGGATGAAATGAATGCCTATACCAAGCCAGAAACTGTATAATTTTTATAATGCTCAAACCTAGCATCTTGTCCCACAAAATGCTCCCTTGCATGCTATATATTTGTCCAGATGTAGCTCTTGTTGTGCCCATCTGGAATGAAAAAGCCCTTTGTAAATGCAGTACAGGATGCTATCTCTGTAGATCTGGCTGCCTTTGCATTGGACAATCTCCCAACAGATGTTTTTCAGAACGGTGCCTCTACCATGACCACTCAGATTTACCACCAGATTTAAAGGAAGTGTCCAGCTTCACCCAAGTCCATGTGTACTTCCATGTGACTTATACTGCTGAATGGGAGTTTGTGTCACTCATTGACATCCACCGGTTCAACCTGCTTGCTGTGATGCAACCTGTTTGGCCCAGGTACTTCCTAGCCACAAAAGAGGCAACCTAAAACAAGAAAACCAATCCCACTTCCCTTAATTTTTAACTTTTTTTTTTTACCTTTTTACCTTTATTCTTAACTGACCTTTCAGTGTACCAGTAAAATTGTGTTGGCATACTTAATTCAATCTACTGTTTTCTGTTTCCTCCTCTCCTATTCCTCTATGGAAAGAGTAAATTGAAAAGCTCTTTCTATCACAGAGGGAGGAGACCAGTTCCTAAATCTCATTTATGAAATGTAACTAATAAGTAAAGCATCCCTCTTTTAAGGAATTATTCACAGAGAGGAATGAAGAGAATGCACATCTGATAGTTCCATGAGTGGGGTAGATTTCTGGCTATGTAAAGGTAACAGGGTCCCAAATCATTCTGTGCAACATTGAGATCCGAAAAGAAAATGTACCCTCTTTATTTTTATAATTAACCAGATCTTTGTTATAAAGTTTGATGGTAATACTGGAGGCATAAGGATGGGGGTAAGGGTTCTTTATCCCAGTAGAAACAATTAATTAGAAACACATCATATAAATTTGTGGTAGTTTCCTTTGTCAGGGGAAGTTTTGCCAGTAATTATTTTTCTATTAAGCTGTTGAAATTCTACCTCTGAAAACCCAATCTCCTTTGTCTTTCTCTCTTAAAGTCTTCATGTATTCTATTTCATGAAAATTACTTCCTACAGGTGACTATAAATCATTATTACATTGATTATTAATGTAGTGGTTTCTCTTTACAAGTGCAGAAAGACTGCTATGGAAATCATTTGAAAGAAAAGTAATTTTTCTAGATGTATGGTAGATAAAGATCTGTGAGCATCTTACAATAAACCTTTTAATTTTTTCAAATGATTAAAGACCATTTAGTGTTAAGAGTGTAAATATGGTTATTTACCAGTTTGTCTATGACAACAAAAAGATAAAATATATGAAATAGTAGTTTTCAAGATAAGGTCATCAAGCAGCCAAGTATAGTGATCAAAGAAAGACGGAAAACAAGAGAAGTGGGTCCTATAACATCCCCAGCTTACTGCATATAAGGACTTCCCAGACCAAGTTCAGGGAGGAGTACTCCAGGTAGAGAACACTTGTGACCCTACATGAAATGAAGCTGAGGGTCCAGGAGCCCAAAGTAGGTACAACTACAAGACAGAATACCAGACAGGAGAAAAATATGTGGGGAGAGATCTAAAGAGATCTGAAAGTCCTCTTCCTCCAGCCTTTAACTGAGAACTAATCAGCACACATGTGAGGAAATTATCCAAGGCTGGGGAAGGAACCATCCGAAGGGATTAGCAATAACAGAACCTGTACTCATATAGCACCTGAAACAGTGCTTGACCTCTCCAGCCAGGCTGGAAAACTCATAATTCACTTAGCATTAAGTAGAGTACTCAGAAGGATGAGCCTCACTACTGAGGAAAACTAACCCATATTAAACTGTTCTGGTCATATCTAACAAAGTTTATAAGCAAAAGTTGATAAGATAAAACTGAAAGTAGTATGATGCTCCATAACAAAACTCAAGAACAATTATAGGAATAGAAAAATACTTGGTACCCAACCAAGTAAAATTTACAGTGTCTTATATAAAACCAAAACTTACTAGATTTGCAAAAGTCAAGAAAATATGACACATACTAAAGAGAAAAGTCAGACAATCCAAACTGATTCAGGAATATTATAGATGATAGAATTAGTAGGCAAGGACATTAAAACAGTTGTAACTATATTCCACATGTTCCCTTGGTTAGAATATGTGGTAGAAGGGATAAAAAAGACAATGATTTACATCATTAGAGATGTGAATGACTAAACTATAATGCACCAATAAAAAATATGGAAAAAATTCAGAGATGAAAACTATAATATGAGAGATGAAAAGTATAGTGGACAGGATACATGGCAAGTTACACATTGCAGATAAAAAGATAGTGAGCTTGAAGACATAACAATAGAAACTACCCAAAATAAAACAGGAAAAAATGGTTAGGAAAAAAGAGAGATAACAATCAGTGAGCTATGGGGAAACAGCAAAAGTCCTAATATACAGTTAACTGGAGTTTCTAAAGCAGTGAAAAGGGGTAAGGATAAGAAAAATATTTGGCCTAATGCTTTCCAAATTTGATTTTTTTTTAAAAAAATTATCTCTGCTTCTTGTCTCTCATTAAATGAGAACCTTTCTTCTGCCATGCCCTTCTGCCTAACAGACTGCCTCATTTTGAGCCCAGGATGATGGATCCAGCAGACTATGAAAAGAACCTCTGAAAACATATTCCAGGAATGAATCAACTCTGCTTCCATTGTGTACCCTTCTCACCCAGGCACCATGTTTTTTAGCTGGATCTACCTTTGGAGGAGAGGGAACATGGTCCTAGCATGTGAAGATCTGTCCAGTTCTCATGCTACTTTCAGGAACTTCTGAGTGTGAGTAGAGACAAAAATTTATACTAAATCCTTCTCATGTAATACATTCATGACTGATACTGAAAGTACATGGAAATCATTTCTTTACTTAATTGCCCACCAGACCACTACCTCCACATGAAGAAATGGGTCCATCTCAGTACATTTTTGATGTGAATTCCAATGTAGTGCATCCATCTTCCCTAAAGAAACACTTGAGGTTCTTCCTAAATTGCTGAGGTTCTAAGTTACTGAGGATCTCACTAAGTTGCTGAGGCTGGCCTCGAATTAGCAATCCTCCTGCCTCAGCATCTCAAATCACTGTAATTACAGCATGCACCACCATGTTAGCTCTTGCTATCATTTTATAATACCTTGTTACAGTCAAAACCTGGTTTGGTATGGGTCAAGCAAAAGTCTATAATTGATAAACTCAAAGTAGTAAGTGAGGAATCAATGCATACTATTAGAATCACTCATACACAGAAGAGAAAAAGAACTACAATAAAACTACAAAAATAAATGAAAAATGGATTTAATAAGTTCAGACCTACTGAAAATTTCCTTGAATATAAATGGTTAAATTCTCCAAATTAAAGATAGATATTTATTGAATGAATTTAGAACAAAGACTCAGCTATGTACTGTTTGTAAGAAACTCAAGTACACACACAGATTGAATGTGAAGAGATGCAACAAACTAACAGTTTTCATGTGCTCCAGTTTGTCTTTAAACTTTGAATGTCAGGACTAGAATCTGCAGGAGACCCTAGATAAGGACCTCAAGAAGCAATAAGCAAACAGTGTAAGAACTACGTGGAGCCCCTGTGCTTTTCAGTGAACATGGAGAGGTTATCACCAGTAAATCTCAGATGAAGAGTCTATCCACTTACCACTTCACAATGAAGTTATATTTCAATACATGAAAGCTTGGTTGATGCATAATCCTTATCCAACCATGGCAGAGGTCATCATTGGGATGTCTCTCAAATATGAATGTCACCATTGTATCAAGTTGCCCAAATACATGAGAGCATTTTTTAGCCTCCCTAGGTTCAAAAGTCACACTTGTTCCCACACCAGAAGTCTTCACAGAAAACTTGTTCTGGTAAAGAGGCTTCAGGCAGGACAAGTTCCAATAGACAGGCAATAACGGGCACATTTCAATCCAGGGACTCTTCTTCTCCTCCATCATAGAACCTGTATTTTTCTAGAGGTATCAGCCAACTATTGAAAAATAATGTAAGGCTATCATACCCAATGAAAGGAATTTTCAATCTAAAAACAAAAAAACTGCTGATCTACAGAGAAAATGGGGGATCTTCAATGTCTCATTTAAAAAATGAGACGTATTTCTTGTTAACATGCAGAAGTTTCTAAAATACTAAATAAAAAGTATCAGATCTGCTTGGATATGTATGTTTATATATGTTCAAATAACTGTTTTATATCTTTATCAACTATTTTTCAACCATGAATGATATGGATAAAAAAATTGACAAGAGTGATTAAATCAAGAGGATTGACTTGATAATCTTTAGTGACTTAAGGAAAATAATAATAATAATAATAAATTTAAAACCCACAAATTCAAGAAGTTCAAAAACTCTGAACAATACAAGGAAACATAAATCAAAGTGCATGACAATCTAATAGCTAAAAATTTGTTTTAGAAACTTGCCTCTCCCCTAAAGAAATTGTCTCCTACAGCCCACTGTACTGGCTCTGGAAGTGGAGACATCTCTCTAGCTCTCCTGTCACTTTGGACCATTCTTTTCATTCCTTCCTTAAAATCTCTAACTTTGAGTTTTATATGATCAATAAATTACTCACTACCTCCCATTACTGCAGTCATCTGTTTTCTAAGGGTGACTGTCATTTCTTGATATTTTTTAGACTTTTATTTTTTAAAACAAAAGAATACATTTCAAGTCATAGTACACATATGGGCCACAATTTTCCATTTCTCTGGTTGTAAACAAAATAGAGACACACCATTCATGTCTTCATACATGTACCTAGCGTAGTGATTTCCATCTCATTCCACCATCTTTGCTACCCCCATACCTCCTGATATCCCCCTTTCCCTATCTCCTCTTTGCCCTATCCAAAGTTCCTCCATTTCTCCCATGCTCCCCACCCCCACACCCCTTATGTATCAGCATTCACTAATCAGAGAGAATATTCAGCCTTTGGTTTTTTGGGATTGGATTACTTCACTTAGCATGATGTTCTCCAGCTCCATCCATTTACCTGCAAATGCCATAATTTTATTCTCTTTTAATGTTGAGTAATATTCCATTGTGTATATATACCACAGTTTCTTTACCTATTCATCTATTGAAGGGCATCTAGGTTGGTTCCACAGTTTAGCTATTGTGAATTGTGCTGCTATAAACATTGAAGTGGCTGCATTACTGTAGGATACTGTTTTTAAGTCTTCAGGGTATAGGCTGAGGAGTGGGATAGCTGGGTCAAATGGTGGTTCCATTCCAAGTTTTTTAAGGAATCTCCAGATTTATTTCCATATTGGTTGCACCAGTTTGCAATCCCACGAGCAATGTTTGAGTGTCCCTTTTTCACCACATCCTTGCCAGCACTTATTGTTACTTGTATTCTTGACAACTGCCGTTCTGACAGGAGATGGAATCTTAGTTTTGATTTGCATTTCTCTAATTGCTAGAGATATTGAACATTTTTTCATGTATTTGTTGATCAATTGTATGTCTTCTTCTGAGAAGTGTCTGTTCAGCTTCTTAGTCCATTTATTGATTGGGTTGTTTGGTTTTTTTTGGTGTTAAGTTTTTGAGTTCTTTATATATCCTGAAGATTAGTGCTCTATCTGATGAGTGTGTGGCAAAACTTTGCCCCCAAAATGTAGGCTCTCTGTTCACCTCACTGATTGTTTCTTTTGCTGAGAAGAAGCTTTTTAGTTCAAATCCATCCCATTTATTGATTCTTGATTTTCTTTCTTGTGCTTTAAGAGTCTTGTTAAGGAAGTATGGTCCTAATCCGACATGATGAAGATTTGGGCCTATTTTTTCTTCTATCAGGTGTTGGGTCTCTGGTCTGATTCCCAGGTCCTTGATCCACTTTGAGTTGAGTTTTGTTCATAGTGAGAGAAAGGGGTTTAGTTTCATTTTGCTGCATATGGATTTCTAGTTTTCCCAGCCCCATTTGTTGAAGAGGCTATCTTTTATCTAGTGTATGTTTTTGGCACCTTTGTCTAGTATGAGAGAACTGTGTTTAAGTGGGTTTGTCTCTGTGTCTTCTATTCTGTAGCACTGGTCTACATTTCTATTTTGGTGCCAATACCATGCCATTTTTGCTACTATAGCTTTGTAGTATAGTATAAGGTCTGGTATTGTGATGCCCCCTGCTTCACTCTTACTGAGGATTGCTTTGGTTATTCTGGTCTCTTATTCTTCCAAATAAATTTCATGATTGCCTTTTCTATTTCTATAAGGAATGATGTGAAGATTTTAATTGAGATCGCATTGAATCTGTATAGTGCTTTGGGTAGTATGGCCATTTTGACGATATTGATTCTGCCTACCTAAGAGCATGAAAGATCTTACCATCCTAAGGTCTTCTTCAATTTCTTTCTTTAGTCTTCTGTAGTTTTCATTGTAGAGGTCTTTCATCTCTCTTGTTAGATTGATTCCCAAGTTTGTTTGTTTGTTTGTTTTTCAGGCTAATGTGAATGGAGTAGTTTTCCTGAGTTCTCTTTCAGAGGATTGATTCATCATTGATGTATAGAAATGCATTTGATTTATGGGTATTGATTTTTATATCCTGCAATTTTGCTGAATTCATTTATTAATTCTAGAAGTTTTTTGGTGGAATTTTTTGGGTCCTCTAAGTATAGTATCATGTCATTGGCAAATAATGATAGTTTGAGTTCTTCTTAGCTCCTTCTCCCTAAGACTGCTATTACATTATTTTTTAGCAATGTCAACATATAAAGGATCTTTCTATCATTTTGACCTCCTCAGTTCCTTGAATACCTCTTTATCAAAAATTATGTTCTCTGCTGTTTCAATGGTCCCTCCTAGAACATGTCATTACCAATAACTCACTCTATCCATATCTCTACTTTATGCATCCCAGTCTTGGCCTTGCTTCATACTTCACTGAGAATATTAAAGCACTCAGAATAGAACTTTCTCATATTTTCCTCAACCACATCTAACTACTTGACAGCATTTATATTTATTTACTGTGCATTTTAGATATTGGTATAAATGAACCATCCATACAGTCTCTTGTATATTCAAGTTCTACTCCTTTTCCCTCTCAATGAGTTACTTTATTTCTTCCCTTTCTTTTCTATAGTGTCAATGATTTCCTTTTACCTGACTCACTCCATTTGACTTGTAAACAGGCTGTTATTTCATCTATTTAAAAAAAACACACACACACACACACACTTTTTAAATCTCTTAAAGAAAAAACAAATCCTCATAATTGAAAGTAATTATTTTAGCAATTGTATTCTAATAATTGGTAAGTAAAATAAAATATTAAGCTTTTAGGAAAAAGGACAGTTCATATGCAATTGATGTGTGGGGGGAGTTCTCTTTAAACCCCTTCCCTCAAAAAACCTGCTAGTTAATTTTTTAGAAAAATAAATGTTAAAATTGGAAAATCATCATTTAAAGTCTCCAAATTACACAACTGATTTAGACACCAAATGAAACAATATATACTTGGTGCTAAAATATCACTACACAGAGTGTTTGTTAATTTCAAAAGGGAAAATGTTAAAAGACTTCCTTCATTGAAAAGATCTATCAGACATAACCCCATGGAATACAGAAATCCAGGATCACTAAGACAACCTGATAGTAATGCCCTCTAATAAAATTCAATGTGCACTATACACTATCATCCATGAGGTATTACTGCTCAAAGTATCTATCTTAAGTTTAATCAACCACTTAGACCTGCCTGTAGGAAATTGTATAGTTTATCTATATAAATATATAAATTATATAAAATATACATTATACTTAAGTATAACTCATATAATTACTTACATATATGTTTTTAATTTTTTAAAGCTTTTTTGCATCCGAATTTCTTTCCTAAGTTTATTATTTTCCTTAGCAAAAATTTCTCAAAACCTAATATGTAATTACTGACTTCAATTCCTTTCCTCTAAGCTCCCTTGAACATGTTCTAGTCAAATATTTACTTCCAACCTGCCACCAAAACTATTTTTTCTCAAAGGCACCACTGTCTTCCACATTGTTAAAACCAAAGCCCAATTCTCTGTGTATAGCACATCTGACACACCAGGAGCATTGATATTTGACCACACCTCCTCCTTGGCATCCTTTCTTCTTGGGCTCTCTGGCTTTTTTTCTCCTCTCACTGGCAGTTCATGCTTAACCCTTTGTGTTGATTCATTGTCTCTACTGGACTTGTTGGCTGGAATACCCCAGGACTCAGTCTTTAGACCTCTTACGTATGTTCTAAAACTTTTGATGATACCCTTCTACCCACTAGCTTTACTATCATCTCTACATTATGTGTACCACATTGACATCTCTGTACTAAACTCTAGAATCATACCTCCAACTTAATTATGAACTCCAATCTTACCACCTACCTAATATTATTCCCTTAACTGTCTAATATTCAACTCAGGCCTCTCATTGTCCAAAGTGAATGCTTCATCTCCTCCAAAACATGCTTTGTCACAAACCCTGCTTCATCCATACAATTTCCCATCTCAACTGATGTTATTTTCATCATTCTAAGTACTCAGACTCCGAAATCTTCATCTTTTCCTTTATTCATATCTAATCAGTCCAGTTGGCTCTACTTTCAGAATAAAATCAAAATCCAAACCATTTCTCAATTTTGTCCAAGAAACTATAGCCTCTAACCTTGATCACTTATGTAAACCATGAGGTAGGTCCTCCTACTTCTAGTTTTGCCCAGCTCCCATCAATTCTTGTAAGTTTTTATAGAATCACTTTGTCTGATAAGTCTAATTGAGTCACTCAGAGTCTTACAAGGCTGTATATAATCTGAACCCCCATCTCATTAACTTTTTTATCTCAATTGCTAATATTCCTAATATTTCTACTCAGGAACACAAGCCTTCTTACTGTTTCTAGAATATTCCAGGAAATGAGATAAAACAATGCCACAGATAAGTCATAGGTCTTTAAGTCTGTGGCTCTCTTGTATTCTATCCACAAATATCAACTTGTCTTCATCCTAACAGTTCTTTTTCTTGAAATGCACCATGGATTGGTAGAAAGAGTCTTAAAGGACCTTTAATCATTCATTCTTGTATTCTGCAAACACCCATGAATAATTTCAGGTCAAACCCATTGTGAATGAAGATGCATGAGATTAGTCTGTCCTTCCTTTCTAGTCAAGGGAAAAACGGACATATAAGAAGATAATCATAATATAAAGTGGTGCGTATGGATAAAGTTCAAGGTATTATGAGCACACAGAGGAGTAGTTTAAATTTGGCTGAGCCAAATCTGTGCTCTCCAGAAGTGGTCATGTCTGAGGGGTTAAAATTTCTTTCCTACCACTGCAGATTCATGACTCCAGGCAAGCTGTAGAAAATCTCTGACATTAATGTGCTCACTTATAAATTTGAGACGATAATACCTGTTTCACAAATTTGTTTTGAGAGTCCATAAGGATGATAATTGCTCATTGAAGTGTCATGGGAATGTTACCTATAGTTATGACATTCTCTGGCCTCTTGCCCACCACTCTCCACACAGAAGTACTTTAGAAAGTGTAGTATCTGTTCATACAACTTCAAGCTCTTGAAGAAATGAACTTATTAGCTCAGAGCTTAGAGTTCAATATCTTGAAAAACTTAAGTGCTTCTTATTTTTATTCTAAGGTTCACTGATCATTTTGAAGAAATGAACCATATTTTGTGGAGGGCAATGTTATCACATTCATCTACACAAACTCAGTCAATATGCATTGATTTGTGTTCTGATATTCATGAAACAATGGCTTGGTTGAAAAGCAATCCTCTGTATTTGGGACTGTTTTATGCTGCAAATGAACAGCTAATAGAGCTGTAGTTAATAACGACCACATCAGAGAGAACACTAATGAAACTGCCTGATTGCCTGTAAGGAGCACTGGAAGAAACATAACTCATGTGAAATGCCCCTAGTGACTACTTTTTCCCCTAACTTTTTTCTATAACCCACTGTGTGTAGATAGATGAACTGGATAATATTGAGAGAAACAAAGATATTTGTTAAGATTTCTACACTCAACTTAATAATTAAACTCAGGACTCACCTCCGGTTTTCCCCTACAAAGTACTAGGTATCTCTTACTTCTTTTGTAAGGAAAAATCTTAGGTTAAAAAATATATATATATATAACATATACATATATGAATTGGGTGTTGTGCCAGTTTTTAAAAAACTATCACAAATTCTTTCATACTGCTTCCATCAGGAGATGAGATTTATATCATTTCTCCTTGAACTTGAGCAGGCCTATGCCTGCTCTGATAAACAAAACAGAAGTGATGTTCTGTGATTTCCAGTGCTAGCTCGCAAAAGCCCATGCAGTTCCAGTTGGCTCTCTTAGAATTCCACACTCCTGATGCCCCCTCTTGGATACTTCCATTCAGAACCAACCACCACTCTATGAGAAACCTAGTCCCTCTGTAGAGGCCACGTTTATATGTTCCTATCAATAGCTCCAGCTGAACCTAGCCTTCAGGCCATCCCAACCCATGTTTCAGACATGTGAGTAGAGTCTCCAAACAAGTTTATCCCCCATTCATGTAAGCCACTGACCAGCCATTTGAGTCTTCCCACCTGAGACCCCAGACTTTGTGCAGCAGAGATAAGACCATTCCCACTGCACCCTGTCTGAATACCTGACCCATAGTTATTATTTTACATAATGACATTTCAGAGTGCTTTGTTTTGCAGCAATAAATAACCAGAAAGGGTAATTCAGAGATGCTATAAAAGGTAACAATAAAAATATGTAACAGATAACCCAAAGAGATATCTGTTCATGCTGGAAGTTTTGCAGAGTTCATATGAACAGACAAGAAGGTCTCTAGATAAAGAAGGTTGGACTCAATGCCCAAAAGAGTTTTCAATAAAATGCTACGACTATTTATTTTCCCTCACAGACCCTGGGATGTACACGTAGTGGTTTTATTACATTTGCTAACTTGCCAGGCAAGTCAGAAAGATAAAATGATCATCAGTTGATGACTGCCTTAATTTTGGTCACAGTCTCAATCTCTAGATATGAGAGAGAGGAACAGAAAGACAAAATGCATGTGAATGATCTTACCTGTGTTAACTATCAAGTCAATCCCAGCTTTACAAAACTACTTAACAGAAATAAGATTATTGGTTTTTCTCAATGTTGGAGAAAAGATGCAAACTTAAGTTTTAAGATTTTAGATCTCAAATAATATATGTTAAAGGACAAAAATGCAAAATTAAATGTTCATAACTGCCAAAATCATAGTAAATATATTTAACATAATTAGAAAAATGTTTTTTAATTGTTAAGATTTCCCCAGAACTTCAGTTTAACCCAGCATTTTTTCCTAAAAGATTTTTCATTGCTAATTAACTTAAAAAAAAAAAAGCAGAAGATACCTCCTTTTGCACTGAAGGTTGTAATTTTCCACAGCTTTGACTTTTGTTTAATACCCCGTAAAGAACATTGTATATTTTTGCTGAATTTTAAAATGCTACCATTCTACGAGGTAAAGAACTAAGTGCTAAGTGAAATGTGAAACTGAAGTCTTCCTTGGAAAGGTGTTCCTCTGAGAAAAAATAACAATGTGCCAAATATATCTCTGCGAAGAAAGGAAGGACATTTGTCCTAATGTCTACCCCAGGAATAACCTCCCTTGGGAGAAATGGAAAGGATTTGAGCATTTCAAATGTCCTGAACTAAATTAGTTAATTAAAAGTATGGGTGAGCAAAGTCTACTGAGGTTAAAGGGAGAACAATAGTCAGCAATCATTTATCACAGTGCCCTGTTCAAGGATTTCAAGATACCTGATTAACAGTGGCAATTCTCATTTAGATTCGTTATCTGATGGAGCAGCGTTGTTATTGATCCAACAGCTGACCTCACTGCAGGCTTAGAGTGTGACAATAATAATCTCTCCATATAGCACGCCTGCTGTCATTGACAGTTTGAGTAATGGTCAGATGAAACAGGCGACTAAATGGCTAATTCCTAAAAACTCTCATTCTATTTCTATTGATGCTGCAGACTTTCTGCATACTTCATATCTACATCTGTATCTTTCTTTCTTCTTCACTTCTCCTCTTTTAAAACATACATTAAATTTTTAAAAAGTAAGGTTTAGAAGAGCTCAATTTTGGGGAAGGAAAAATTTTCCTCTACCTTCTTGGTTGCAATGGCTGAGATCCTGCAAATTTAACTGACAAAAGATGTATTAACAGAAGAGGAATACTAATTTATTGATATTTTACATGCATGGGAGTTCACAGAAAAGAAGTGAAACAAAAAGAAATGGTTAGATTTAGGGACTTACACACCATTTTAATAAAAGAAAGGAGATGTGGGTCCTGAGGGAGTTTAAATTGTAAGAAAGTGGCTTTAAAATATCTGGGGGGCCAGGCACAGTGGTACATGCCAGTGGCTCAGGAGGCTGAGGCAGGAGGATCACATTCAAAGCTAGCCTCAGCAACGGCAAGGCACTAAGCAATTCAGTGAGACCCTATCTCTAAATAAAAGATAAAAAAAGGCTGGGGATGTGGCTCAGTGGTTGAGTGCCCCTGATTTCAATCCCTGGTACCCCCAAAATATAAAAAATAATTAAAAATCTGGGGGAAACTAATTGAATATAAAGGCTTTTGTAGTCCGGTTTGTTCAAGCAGACTGGTCCCAGTGCCAACTCTCTGCCTCTGGTTCTTCCCTTCCCAGCTTGGGGAGTGGGGAGCGGGGAGCACCTTCACAATGGGAAATGTACACCCTGCTTTCCAGTAAATAAGGAGGATAATAGACAACTCTTTCTGCACATGTTGATTCTCAGTTGCCTGCAGTTCAGAATAACTCTTATACCAAAGTGGCATATTTGGAGGTGGCATATCCGAGTTTTCAATATATTTACTATCATTTTATCCTATCTTAATGACAGACTAAGAATGTCATCTACATTGACAATACAAAATAACTTGACACAACAGGGAAAAGCCTAACCAAGTATTAGATTTAGAAGACTATAGTTTTCAGGAGGAATGGAATGTAGACATGAAATCAATGCTTTCAGAACTTTTCTACTGAAAATTCATGAAATGTCTGAGGACAATGGGCTTGAGCTACATAGGCTTGAACACAATGCTGAAACATCTGGAAGGGAAGTAGAAAATGCAAGCAATTGTCTAGATACTTTGTCTACACAGAATTCAGTTATCCAAACATCTAGATGAAATCATCTAGATTCTATCTGTGTATGTAGAATTCTGTGTATGTAAACATATCTCATCTACTCTTATTTTAACAATGAGGCACATTCTCCTGAAGTGGGTGGAGTAGATTCTAAACAGACAATCCCTTCTACCCAACTGTCTTCTTTCAATGTATATATACATGCTTTTAAAGTATAAATGAAAGAAAAAATAGCACATTGTCTGTGTCATCTTATTTTGGACTAAAGTAACTACAGAACAATGGCTGGCTGGTTTGTGTTTTCCTTGCAGCACCTAGCACACCAGGTGCAGTCAATAAACATTAAGCCATCAAATAAATCAGAATTCCAAACTGTGGTCTGCATTGAAGAATACATTATAGTCAGCTGCTTTTGCAGCAGGGTGAGTTTCAGAAAAAGGCTCAATTGATTGGCTTTCTCAAACGTTAATGTGCATACAAATCTCCTGGGGATGTTTTAAAAATGCAGATTCTGATTCAGTAGTTCTGGACTGGGGCCCAAGATGCTACATTTCTACCAAACTCCCAGCTTTCCCTGAGGTTATTGGTCCATAGCTAAGTAGTAAGCCTATGGATTACTGGCAGGAGAAAAAAAACTAAATTTCCCTTCACCAATTCTAAAACATATATATTGTAAATAGTATTCCAAATATATTTAATTATTAAAGGAAATTTTTAATGAAATAAAACACTCTTTTTGAAATTTAAATCATCAAAATATAAAAATCTCTCAAAATAGAATGTATAATCTAAAATCAAAGGGCTTATTCGCCTGCAGGGGATAAAACAATGGTTTACAAAATATTAATGGGATCAGAGTTGATGAGAGGAAAGAGCCAAAAAAGATAAGTCTTAAAGCTAAGTGTACAAAGACACACAATAGGAAGATTTGCTAGTACCCCAAAATTGAGTTTTTCAGGCCTATTTAGAGGAAGAAAAATGGAATTATTAATTACTTGCATCTTTAAGTATAGCACTGTAAACATCATGCCTCCATGATTTCAATAGATTGATAAAATGATCTATTTCAAGAAAATGTTTATAATTCAGAATTATATAAAGTAATTTCTTTAATTGTTTCCTTCACCATTCTATCTCAATGATCAAATAGTGTTTGACACAGGGAAAAAAAGAGTTACTCAGTTAATCAACACCAAACTCAGGACTTAGAGAAGACACTTTCTGGGATTATAGAAATAACCTGGTATATATTGTAGCATGGATCTTGTAGTCCAGTAGGAAGAAAATATGCCTACATGAATAATGAGAATATGAGTTTACAATGTGGTAACTGTTATGAGAAATAAGAAAATCATGGGTTTCAGAAATTAAGAAGCATGAGCTGAATTGTTGTGGGACAATATCCCTCCAAAATTTTCTTAAAATGAAAACACTGTAGCTGGATGGAATACTCAATTTTCTCAAAAGATTCTCAGGTGCAATAATTTAATGATCTTGAGGCTTCTCATTGGTATATCCTCTCCCAATTCAGGCCAAAAGGGCTTCTCATCTAATGAAAATGCCAAGACAATATAAAAATGGTATCAACATTTCCCACAGAGAACACCTGCAATCCTCAGCCAGGCTTTCCAAACATATCTACAACCAGTGGTGTGATCAGCTCTCCAGAGCAAGAGGAGCTCTGTTTTGTAGCCTTTCTGGATTTCTGTGGTGTAAATACACTCACCATGATTGATTTCAGGATGCTGACATGCAGTCACTGAACTGTGGGTTGAAATGGGATGTTCACACTCAGCCCTCACACAGAACTGATGATGTTCACCTTTATGGATGAAGAAAGCTGCTAACTCCAGAGAAAAACTGCCCAGGTTTACATCTTGGTTCCAGTATTCCTTGGCAAGTTATTCAACTTCTCTGGGCTCCTATTTATTCCTTTGTGAATGAAGAAGACTAATACATTCTGGCTCTTAAAATGAATCAATTAATATTTTAATAAACTATTATGTATCACTAGAGGCTATTAGTGTTAAACATAACAATTCGATTGAAAAATAGTCTTTGCTTCACTTTGTAGTTACAGTCCCCCATTACAAGATTCCTCCATACAGTAATATTTCTTATATCTTTCTAGAAATAATCATAATGGTCATCTTCTGATCACCATTAAATCTCTGTTAAAAGAAGATGCTCTATGCCTAGCATGCTCAAGGCCCTGGGTTCAGTCTCCATCACGACAAAAACAAATCCCTCCCCACAAAAAGATGGTCTGTATAGTCAAGAAAATATTAAATTTTTTGGAACCATTACATCAGTACTCTGAAATATTTATCAAACAAATATATTCAGTATTGAGTCAAATAAAACTTCACTGGACTTAGTACTTACACATTTTACCATTCATTTAAGATTCTGATTATTCTGCTTTTTCTTGGTCTTTAATTACAGAGTATCACAGACTATTAAAGCTAGTATATAACCTTGAATTTTGTGTATACTACCTTAATCCCTACTGTCTTTCACCTTACTTAAGGATTAGATCATAAGCTGTTCTGGGGCAGAGTTAGGTTCTGTCTGTTATTGTATCTTTCCATTGCTTCTTTCAGGGCTCGGCCCAGAGTACTTTGGAATTTGTTGGATTAAAATGATGTAATTCCTTCTCCCAAAATAAGTTCCATTAACTTATTCCTTTAAGAATCAAAATAAGGTTCTCTAAGCCAAAATATTGGTAACTATAGCTCTTCATTTTAGAGAATCATAAGCACATTAGCATAATAAAAGCTCTACAAAGTTCTGTAGTTAAGAAACCTGTTTAAAATTATTTAACCTACAATTTTTCTACTCAAGGAACACCTACTCAAAAGGTAACTATAAATATTACCATCCAGTTCTGTACATTTTTAAATGTGAAATGGGCACTATTAATAATTACAGTTAGAATCAGGCACAAACTAGGAATCCATCAAGTAAATCTGAACTTAAAATCATCCTTTGAAAGTGAAAGTGAACAGAAATATGGAAATTCCCATTCTATAGATCAAGCCTTAGAATACAAAGGGTGACCTAAATCCCTCATTTTACTGATAAGGAACATGAGGTCAAAGAGAAATTCATGTATTCCCATTAGTAAGTCCCTAGGAACCCAGTTAGATGCAGAACTGTGAATAAAAGCTATATTGGAGCTGGGGGTGTTGCTCACTGGTAGAGCGCTTGCTTAGCATGTGTGAGGCACTGGGTTTGATTCTCAGCACCACATATAAATAAATAAAACAAAGGCCCATGGATAATTACAAAATACCATATTGGAATGCCACTTCTGTTTTCATCATCTTTTTTGCTGCTGTGACTAAAAGGACCAAACCAGAACACCTGTAGAGGAGGAAAGGTTTATTTAGGGCTTACAGTTTCAGAGGTCTCAATCCATAGACAGCTGAGTCCATTCCTCGGGACTCAAGGTGAGGCTGAACATCATGACAGGAGAGTGTGACAGAGTGAAGCAGCTCACATCATGGTGATCAGAAAGCAGAGAGACTCCACTCCCCAGAAACAAAATATATATCCCATAGCCATGTCCTCCAATGAACTACTTCCTCCAGCCACACCCCACCTGCCTCCAGTTACCACTCAGTTAATACCAGCAGGGATTGATTCACTGATTAGGCTAAGGCTGTTACCCAATCATTTCTCCTTCAAACTTTCTTGCATTGTCTCACAGATGAGCTTTTGGGGGACACCACATGTAAACCATAGCAACTTCCAAATCAATTTCAGATTTATTCAAAGGTCTTGAGTTTGTTGTTTGGCTATCTTTTCACAAAGAAGAAAACTTCTCAACCAACTTGCCTCTTTTGGAATATCAATTTGTCATACATAAAATACTGACTTTGTGTACAACCAAGTATAAATCAGGTGTCAACTGGGGACCCCTGGTCTCTTCAGAGGTGCAGGAATAATTGCCATTAGCCCCCAACATCCCATGGCCTAATAGAAGGCCAAGATTCTTCTCCAAAATTTGTGCATATTCCATCAGGCCTATTTCTCATGACCTCCTCTGCCATTTGAGTTCCCTAGTTCTCCATGACATACCACATTTACCCTGACATAAAACTTAGCACTGTACAGTTCACCAAAAACTAGGTGTACTCTCAAAAAGTTCTTAACAGATTTTATAAAATGCCCTAAGAGAGAGGAAGGAGGATTTATTTCACTGTAATGAAAAACAAAATGCCATAATTAGGCTATAGTATTCTTAAAAATACTTGTTGGCTCTCCATCCTATGAATTTTGACTGGCTCCCAGTAAAAATTCTTAGTGTCTTCTTATTCTTCACCCTAATCCTCCTCCATTCTCTTTCCTCCATCTTCTTTCCCCCTCTGCACTGGACATTTAACCACAGAATTATTTCCTCTATGCTAAAAAAGAAAATAATAACTTTCCCTTTGCCCTGAAATCTCCATATCACCCACTATCTTTAGCTGGGCTGTGATACAAACATAAGGCAGGAGTGCTCTATCCCAATCATTCTTCCAATGAAGATAAAGAATGCTTTAAAAGGAATCCAGGTGAAAATAATATTCTGTGCCTCGTTAAGCAATTATATAGCTCAATTAGAAGGTAATTGAATTTACTCAAAAAGAAATGATGGCATCTTGGACTAGAATAGTAGCAGTGAAAATGGAGAGAAATGGACAGATATAAGAGAACCTGAGGACTTAGAAGCCACAGATGTTGGTGGTTGATTGAGTAGGTGGAGATGAAGGAGAATGAAGTAGCAATACCCCTAGTTCTCTAGCTTGGGAAGCCGGAGAGTCACTGGCTTCATTTTTAAAGACAGTGTGCCCTAGGAGTGAGCAGATTCAAAAGAGGGTATAATGGGATCACATTTGGAAACGTTGAATGTGAAGTGCTCATGAGACAACCTCTAGGAGATGCTCCCTAGACACTTGGATGTGTGTGGTTAGCACTCAAGAGAGAGATGATGAGTAAGGATATTTTATTCAGACAAACCTGGTTCCAAGACCTACCTTTCCCAATAAGAGATGTGTGCCAGGAGCAAGGACATGAAATCAGCATATCAAAAAAATCTGCACTTTGATATTTATTGCAACACTTCACAATAACCAAGATATGGAAACAACTGAAGTATCCATCAATAGATAAATGTATAAAGAAAATTAATACACATACACACACACAATGGAATACTATTTGACCTTAAAAACAATGAAATTCTGTCATTTGCTACAGACCATACTAGAAGACACAGCCTTAAGTGAAATAAGTCAGACACAGAAAGACAAATACTACATATTCACACTCATGTGTGGAAACTAAAAAAGTTTATCTCCAAGAATAGAGTAAAATAGTGATTAAAAGAGGCTAGCAAGTGTCAGGGGCACAGATAGACAAAGATTGGATGAAGAATGCCAAAATACAGTTAGAGCAGTAAGTTCCTATTAAGTCATGCTTTCTTTCTGGGTCTCCATTTTACATTTGTTAAATTAGTTGAAATTTTTTATCTTACATTCCTATGGAATTGCAAAATCTTTTTCTTTGCTATGAACATATATTCAGCTTCTTTATGCAAACCTCAAGGCTTATAAAATTGACACCCTGTTTTGCATTTTCATTTTATTGCTCATTAAAGGAATACATTAAGATCATATATGCCTTTCTAACAAATGAGTACATCACTCAGCAGCAGCTGAACTAAAGAGTGGAGTGAGCTGTGAGAAGTTCGTCTATGGTGGCAGCTCAGTGGCAATACACTAAGAGCTAAGACGCTGACTTCCAATATTCAGCATGTATACTAAACCAACATATGGTACTGCTATGGTCTGAGTGTGTACCCCCAAAATTTTTATGTTGAAATCCTAACTCCAACAGTAATGGTATTAGGCCTGACCTCTGAAATGATGAGAAACAAGTATCTATTGTTTACAAGTGACCTAGTCAATAGTATTTTGTTATATCAGCCTAAATGTACTAGGATAGCTACTGCACTTCCAATAATTGAATATGAAGTCCAAGAACAACAATAAAATTATCCCCTTTCATTATTAAACTTAATAACTCACCTATAGTACCTGTGCTTCCTGTTATAATGCTTTGTCTGTGGGTTTTGGTCCTAATTCCAGAGAAGAAATAATAGTAACAGTAATAGTTGTACTGAACTAAAAGCTTTATCTACCAGGACCTATGGTTGTGGCTCAGTGGTAGAGTGCTTGCATAACATGTGTGAAGCACTGGTTTCGATCCTCAGCAACACATAAAAATAAGTAGAAGGTACTGTATCCTTCTACAAATAAAAAAGAAAATTAAACTTTAAAAAACTGTTTTAACTCTCTATCTACCACTTGGCCAATTTGGATTCTTCGTGACAGCTGCAGTCAAAGAAAGGAGTTACTATGCTGACTAGAATAATGAACCTTGATTACCATGGAAATTTAAGAGTGTGTCTACATAGTGTGGGCAGGAATGAACATGGCAACGAATATAGTTTACTTAAAGCATCTCTTAGTATTTCTGTAACTGTCATTGACAAATTGTAACAGCCACAACCCCCAAACGGTAAGGAAACAAAGCACTTAGAATTCTCTGAATAAAGGTCTAGATCACTGGCAAGCAAACCAGTGTACTGGCACAGTAAACCAGCACACTGGAAGTATTGGCAAAGGAGAGGTTTAGGAAGGAGATCATAAATATCAGTTATAACCTTAGGACAGCTGTAGCAGCAGGGACTGTAGTTGAATTTCACCTATGCCCTTGTCTTAGCTCTTCTGGGAATATTTAGCATTAAGGGACTCTGACTAGCTGGACTTGTATCTCTATTTCCCAAGAGGATATGATGTTCTCCTATTATAATGACAACAAAAAGTTATTCCCAAACTTTAGTTTGTGAACTGGATAAAAGTGGATGGCACAAACAGAACTGAATGGTGTAAGGGGTAGATGTTATGGTTTAGATATGAGATGTTCCCCAAAAGTTCGTGTATAAGACAATGCAAGAATTTTCAGAGGTAAATGATTAAATTGTGAGAGGTATAGCTTGCAGTACATTAATCCACTTGAATAGATTAACTAGATGATAACTGTAGGCAGGTAGGATGTGCCTGGAGAAAGGAGTCACTGGGGGTGTGCATTTTGGGGTTTATGTTTAATCACTGATGAGGAGAGCTCACTTGCTCACTGGTCCCATCTCTTCCACCACCACTCCCCGACTGTGTCCTACCTTGTCATGTCCTGAGCTTCTTTTCTTCACTACTTCACCACATCCTCTGCCATGATGTTCTGCCTCACCTCAGGCCCACAGCTATGGGGTTAACTGACCATGGACTGAATCTCTGAAATGGTGAGCAAAAATAAACTCTTCCTACTCTTTAAGGTGTTCTTGTCAGGTATGTTGGTCACAGAAACAAGAAAGTGGATTAAAACAGTAGACTTTCAGTTCCACACCAGAGTTCCTGCCAACTGGCAGGAACACAGGCCAAGGCCCAGGACCACCTTCAGGGACCACTGTGGGAGTCCAGCCAAGGGCAGACCCAAGACTGCTAGCCACCAGTCACAGGGAAAACCAGACGTAGGGGAAGGACTGCCTCCAGGGACCCCTACAAGAGACCTGGCCTAAGTGAGGCCCAGGACCACCCCCAGTTCTGTGCCAGAGTTCCTGAAGACTGACAGGAGCACAGGACAAGACCCAACACCACCTTCAGGAACTGCCAAGGGAACCCAGCCAAGGCCACTCCCACTGCCATCTTGAGTTACCTCCACTACTGCAACCATTATCTTTAGTGGCAGTAGTGTCCATCTAGGGACACCTGCTGGGGACTGGAAGTGAACTCCAAGGTGAGATAGAGGTAATCTGTAGAATCACTACAAGATTATAGGCTAGAAAACACAATACCTCAGAACGGCATTGCAAGAAAGGAAGATACAAAATCAACATGAAAAAACAAGGGAAGAAAGTGCCCCAAATAAACAAAGATACTATAATAATAGAATCCATTGACAGCACAGTTGATGAAATGTCAGAGAAAGAATTCAGAATGTACATAATTAAAATGATCTGTGAATTAAAGAATGACTTAAGCAAGCAAATTCAGGAAAAAATTGATGACTCCAACAAAGAAATAAGAGAGTAAATAAAGGCAACCATTGATCACTCCAACAAAGAAATAAGAGCCAATAAAGGCAACCATCGGTCACACCAACAAAGAGATAAGGAAGCAAATACAGGCAGTGAAAGATTACTTTAAGAAAGAACTAGAGATTGTGGGGGAAAAAAAAAAAGCCAATTACAAACTTGAAATGAAGGAAACAATAAACCAAATAAAAAATTCGATGGAAAGCATCACCAGCAGACTAGATCACTTGGAAGACAGAACCTCTGATAATGAAGACAAAATATATAATCTTGAAAATAAACTTGACCACAAAGTGAAGATGGTAAGAAACCATAAATAAAACATACAAGAATTATGAGATAGCATCAAAAGACCAAATCTAAGATTTATCGGGATAGAAAAAGGCACAAAATTTTATACCAAAGAAATGCACAATCTCCTCAATGATATAACATCAGAAATTTTCCCAAATATGAAAAATAAATTGGAAAATCAAATAAAAGAGAATTACAGGACACCAAATGTACAAAATTACAACAGATCTACAACAAGGCACATTATAATGTAAATGCCCAGCATACAGCATAAGGATAGAATTTTAAAGGCCACAAGAGAGAGGAATCAGATTACATATGAAGGACACCAATTTAGATCTCAGCAGATCCTAAAAGCCAGGAGATCATGGAACACATAGCAAGCTCTGAAAGAAAATGGATGTCAACCAAAATCTTATATCCAGCAAAATTGAGCTTTAGATTTGATGATGAAATAAAAACCTTCCATGATAAACAAAAGTTAAAAGAATTTACAGCAAGAAAGCCTTCACTACACAGCATTTCTTGGCAAAATATTCCATGAGGAGGAAATGATAACCAACAATGAAAATTTACAAAGAGAGGAACTACACTAAAAAAAAAAAAAAGGCCAATCAAAGGAGAAATCAAGTCAAGGTAAAAACCAAAAATAAACTAAAATGATTGGGATTACAAGTCATATTTCAATAATAACCCTAATTGTGAATGGCCTAAACTCATCAATTAAAAGACAAAGACTAACAGACCGAATAAAAAAGATCCAACAATATGCTGCCTTCAAGAGACTCATCTCACAGGAAAAGACATCCACAGACTGAAAGTGAAAGAGTGGGAAAAAACATATCACTCACATGGACCATGTAAACAAGCAGGAGTTTCCATCCTCATATCAGATAAAATGGACTTAAAACCAAAATTGGTGAAAAAGGATAAAGAAGGACATTTCATACTTCTTCAGGGAATCTCACATCAACAAGATGTAACAACCATAAATATCTATGCCCCAAACAATGGGGCATCTATGTATATCAAACAAATCCTTCTCAATTACAAGAATCAAATGGACCATAACACAATAATACTTGGTGACTTTAACATAGCTCTCTCGCCACTGGATAGATCTTCCAAACAAAAACTAAACAAAGAAACCATAGAACTCAACAAAACTATCAATAATTTAGACTTAACAGACATATATTCTGCTCCATCCATCAACGAGTGAATACATTTTTTTCTCAGCAGCACATGACCAAAATAGATCATATGTTATGTCACAAAGCCAGTCTTAGCAAATTCAAAAACATAGACACCACCCTGCATCCTATCTGACCATAATGGAATAAATTAGAAATCAGCAACATATTAAAAAATAGAAACTACTCCAACATCTGGAAACTAAATAATATGCTATTGAATGATGCATGGATAACAGAAGACATCAGGGAAGAGATAAAAAAAATTCTTAGAGTAAATGAAAACTCTGATACAACATATCAAAATCTCTGGGATACCATGAAGGCAGTGCTAAGAGGAAAGTTCATTGCATTAAGCTCATTCATTAAAAGAAGAAAAAGTCAACAAATAAATTATTTGACTCTATATCTCAAAGCCCTTGAAAAAGAAGAACAAACCAACACCAAAAGAAGAAGACAAGAAATAATCAAAATCAGGGCTGAAATGGATGAAATTGAAACAAAAGAAACAATTCAAAAAATTGACCAAACAAAAAGCTGGTTCTTTGAAAAAAATAAACAAATTGACAAACACTTAGCCACCCTAATGAAAAGGAGACAGAAAACCCAAATTACTAAAATTTGTGATGAAAAAAAAAAATCACAACTGACACTACTGAAATACAGAGGATAATTAGAAACTATTTTGAAAATTTATACTCCAGTAAAACACTGACTCCTAAAGACATGGACAAATTTCTAGAGGCATATGACCTACCCAAACTGAACCAGGAGGTCATACACAAACAGATCAATTTCAAGCAAGGAAATAGAAGATGCTATCAAAAGCCTGCCAAAAAGTTAGAAAAATTATGATTGTAATAATTTTTTTTCTATTTGCCTCAACAAATATTTTCAGTGAATAGTGTGTACAGCTTCTGAAAATTTGTTTTTTTTCTGTTATGTTTGATAACATGTATTAAAATGCAACTTTTGAGAAAAATAAATAAAAATAAAATTTTAAAAAAAAAGCCTGCCAACCAAGAAAAGCCCAGAACCAGATGAATTCTCAGCAGAGTTCTACAAGACATACAAAGAAGAATTAATACCAATACTCCTCAAACTATTTAATGAAATAGAAAAGGAGGGAACCCTTCCAAATTCATTCTATGAGGCAAGTATCACCCTGATACCAAAACCAGACAGAGACACATCAAAGAAAGAAAATTTCAGACCAATATCCCTGATGAACACAGATGCAAAAATTCTCAATAAAATTTTGGCAAATTGCATACAAAAACATATCAAAAAAACAGTACACCATGATCAAGTGGGGTTCATTCCAGGGATGTAAGGTTGGTTCAACATACAGAAATCAATTAACGTAATACATCACATCAATAGTCTTAAAGATAAGAGTCATATGATTTTATCAATTGATGCAGACAAAACATTTAGCAAAATACAGCACCCTTTTATGTTCAAAACACTAGTAAAACTTGGGATCATAGGAACATTCCTCAACATTGTAAAAGCTATCTATGCTAAACTCAAGGCCAACATCATCCTAAACGGAGAAAAATTGAAATCATTCCCTCTGAAAATGGGAACTAGACAGGGAAGCCCTCTCTCACCACTGCTATTCAACATAGTCCTTGAAACACTAGCCAGAGCAATTAGACAGACAAAAGAAATTAAAGGGATACAAATTGGAAAAGAAGAACTCAAACTATCATTATTTGTGGATGACATGATTCTATACATAGAGAATTCAAAAAATTCCACACAAAAACTCCTAGAATTAATAAATAAATTAATAAACGTTTGCATTCAGCAAAGTTGCAGGATATAAAATC
This sequence comes from Geosciurus inauris, assembly GCA_004024805.1. Lineage (NCBI taxonomy): Eukaryota > Metazoa > Chordata > Mammalia > Rodentia > Sciuridae > Geosciurus > Geosciurus inauris. The sequence continues at coordinate 101,327 of PVHX01002963.1, read as the reverse complement.
AACACCCATAAATCACTTGCATTTCTATACATCAGCAATAAATCCTCTGAAAGAGAAATTAGGAAAACTATCTTATTCACAATAGCCTCAAAATATAAAATGAAATAAAATACTTGGGAATCAATTTAACAAAAGAGGTGAAAGACCTCTACAATGAAAACTATAGGACACTAAAGAAAGAAATTGAAAAAGACCTTAGAAGATGGAAAAATCTCCCATGCTCCTGGATAGGCAGAATCAATATTGTTAAAATGGCCATACTACCCAAAGCGCTATATAGATTCAATGCAATCCCAATTAAAATCCCAATGTCATTCCTTATAGAAATAGAAAAGGCAATCATGAAATTCGTTTGGAAGAATAAGAGACCCAGAATAGCCAAAGCAATCCTTAGCAAGAAGAGTGAAGCAGGGGGCATCACAATACCAGACCTTAAACTATACTACAAAGCTATAGTAAAAAAATGGCATGGTACTGGCACCAAAATAGACATGTACAGAAAAGAAGACACAGAAAAGAAGACACAATGGTACATAAAAGAAGAAACAGAGACAAACTCACTCACATACAGTTATCTTATACTAGACAAAGGTGCCAAACATCTACATTAGAGAAAAGATAGCCTCTTCAACAAATGGTGCTGGGAAAACTGGAAATCCACATGCACCAAAATGAAACTAAATCTTTCTCTCTCACCATGCACAAAACTCAATTCAAAGTGAATCAAAGACCTGGGAATTAGACCAGAAACCCTACGCCTAATAGAAGAAAAAGTAGGCCCAAACCTTCAGCATATTGGATTAGGACCTTACTTCCTTAACAAGACTCCTATAATGCAAGAAATAAAAGCAAGAATCAATAAATTGGATGGGTTCAAACCAAAAAGCTTTTTTCAGCAAAAGAAATAATCAGTTAAGTGAACAGAGAGCCTACATTCTGGGAACAATTTTTTGCCACACACACATCTGATAGAGCACTAATCTCCAGTATATATAAAGAACTCAAAAACTTAAAACCAAAAAAATAAACAACCCAATCAATAAATGGGCTAAGGAGCTGAACAGACACTTCTCAGAAGATATAGAATTGATCCACAGACATATGAGAAAATGTTCAACATCTCTAGCAATTAGAGAAATGCAAATTAAAACTACCTTAAGATTTTATCTCATACCAGTCAGAATGGCAGTTATCAAGAACACAAACAATAAGTGTTGGTGAGAATGTAGGGGAAAAGGCACGCTCATACATTGCTGGTGGAACTGTAAATTGGTACAACCAATCTGGAAAGCAATATGGAGATTCCTTAGAAAACTTGGAATGGAACCACCATTTGACCCAGCTATCCCACTCCTGGGTCTATACCCTAAAGACTTAAAAACAGCATACTACAGTGACACAGCCACTTCAATATTTATAGCAGCTCAATTCACAATAGCTAAACTGTGGAACCAACCTAGATGCCCTTCAATAGATGAATGGATAAAAAAACTATGATATATATACACAATGGAATATTACTCAGCAATAAAAGAGAATAAAATTATGGCATTTGCAGGTAAATGGATGGAGCTGGAGAATATCATGCTAAGTGAAGCAAGCCAATCCAAAAAAAACAAATGCCAAATGTTCTCTCTGATAAGTGGATGCTGATTCATAATGGAGGAGAGGACACGGGAAGAATGGAGGAACTTTTGTCAAAGGTGAGGGAGGTGGGATGGGGCATGGAGACATTAAAGATGGTGGAATGAGATGGACATCATAGCCCTAGTTTCATGTATGACTGCATATATGATGTGATTCTACATCACATACAACCAGAGAAATGAAAAGTTGTGCTCCATCTGTGTACAATGAATCAAAATACATTCTGCTATCATGTATACCTAAGTAGAATAAATTTTAGAAATAAAAAAGACTTTATAAATTTTTTAATTATATTGGCTTCTCTTATCTTACAGACAGTTGTCACATAACCATTCTTAGCATAAGCAAGTGAATTTTTGCTATTCAAGGGCAACTAGTTATACTCCATAGTTCCTGTTTTCTGCCACTTTCTGATTTAGATTCAGATGAAATACCACAATATAGAGCATTGGTTTTGATTTCTGAGTGCTGTGGGTGTTAGGTGATACAAACCTGTAGTATTAGGGAGTTAACTCCTCATTGGGCAGACTTTGATTAGTAAGAGCAAAAGATGGGGAATTCAAGTACATAGATTCCCTTTGCCTTGGTTTGGTTCATGCTGCTATAACAAAATACTTGATACTGGGGTGATAATTTATAAATGAGAAAATTTTATTTCTCACAAGTTTAGAGGTTGAGAAGCCTAAGATCAAAGTTCCAGAAGGTTCAGTGTCTAGTCTCAGTGTCTTCATCTCTGCTCCCAGGATGATATCTTGAACACTGCTTTCTCCAGAGGGGATAAATCCTGGATCTTCATATGGTTGAAGAGAGAAGGGCAAAAGGGATGAGCTAGTCCCCTCAATCCCTTTTATAGGGTCACTAGTTCATTCAGGAGGGCAAAGCCCTCATAATCATCTCTTAAAGGCCCCATGTCCTAGTACTATCACATTGTCAATTAAGTTTCAACACATGAATGGGGTGACATTTAGATCACAGCACCATTCCTCACTTCAATCAAATGATCTGAATCATGATTTTACCATGTAGCCTGTCCACGTAAGTGGGCCTGCTGGGTAATGTGCTCTCTCTTTTAGCTTGTTGTGAAGGAATAGTGAGCATGCTACCTTGCATTATTTACCCTCCTTCCTGCGTCACCTCCCTTTTCTTTCACTCTTGCTGCCCATACTTATATCACTCAGATAAAGCAATAACACTTAATCCTTGCCTCTAATTCTATTTTCTGAGGAATCCAAGTTAAACAACTACATTATCTAGACTCTTTTGAATTTAGGTGTGGCCATTCAACTAAATTCTAATCAATGGAATACACATAGAAATTAGACATACTGCTTCCAAACTTGGCTCATGTCTATGCATGCTCAGCTCTTCTCTTTCCCATAGGAAAACTGTCTAAAAAGGGGGGAAAAAATAAAGTAAAACTTGGGAAGCCTATATATGGCAGAGTCTCTATTGCTGGAGTATCTGACTGAGGAGAGCTGTCTGTTGACCTGTTCACATCTCCAAAACTATGACATGAACAAGAAATGAGCTTCTGTTATGTTTATGCCATTATTTATCTAAGCTCCATTTATAACAGCAATCAACATACCCCAGTTAGAAAACCTATCTTGTCATTAAGCCAATAAATACAATTAGTGAAATCAGAATGCTTAAAGGGATATAGTGCAACATCTGAAAGTCATATTTTCATTTTTCTCCCTTTTTTTTTTTTTTTTGGCGAAGTGGGGGGTGGGGACTGCTTACCTGAAACCATACTTTAAGTTTGTATAAGTGAAACAAAATAACAAACTCAAACTTTTTTTCCCAAAATTCAGTTAGTAAGCCCTTTCAAAAAGCCAGTATCAAGCTAGGCATGGTGGTACATGCCTCTAATCCCAGCTAATTGGGAAGCTGAGCCAGGAGGATCCCAAGTTTGATGCCAGCCTTTGCAACTTGGAGAGACCCTGTCTCAAACTTAAAAATAAAAAGGGATGAGGATGTAGTTCAATGGTAAAGCACCCTTGGGTTCAATCCCTAATACAAAAAAAAAAATAGAATGAGATAAAAATCTCACCCTCTTACCCTCTAATCACCTTCTGTACAACCCCAGAAAAAAATAAACGATCTGAACTGGCAGATGCTCGTCAATATAGACATCTCTGTGCTGGTTTTACTAACACAGGCTACAATCCTAGAAGTGTGAAAGAAACAAAGCCGGATGCAACTGCTGAAACTAACTTCTTCATTTCACACTACATGTTACCCACGAATGAGAACAAATATTCTCAAAAACGTATGAAAGTCCCCAAAGGAGGAACACTTCATATGTTGATATTATAGTAGATGGTGCCCTCTAATCCTCAAAACTCAGGGGGACACTGTGGTGCATAACTGTCACTCCCATTGGCAATCACTGCTGAATCTGCTCAATCTTTTATACAAACAACTCAAACACCTACACCCACTTCATTTTCTATCTTCCTCTTGATACCCACACAATCACTCCCTCAAGGTAATCCTGTGTTAGAGTGGAAATAGTAAATTTCCTGTCTTTCTCCCCCAGCACAACATTCAATAAGAACAGAACAGATGCTGGGTCAGCCAAGTGCTGAGAATGGATGACAGCTGCATGCCAGAGAAGCTGCTAAGGAGGGACACAATCCAAACCAAAGACCAGGGAAATGGTGAGTCAGGAATGCTACATAAAGTCAACATCTGTGGCGTCAACATCTGTGGCAAAAAAAACAGTTCAGAGATGTAGCTAGATCTCAGCCTCAGTAATGGGATGCCTAGAGTGGAGGAAAAACTTCGTTTTCTTAGTCTGTTCATTTAACATGTATTTATTAAGAACCTATAATACACCAGATGCAGTCACTAGAAACAAGATAATTAAGTGCTTGTTCTTTTGGAGACTATGGTCTAATATGGAACCTCCACACTACACTTTCATGCATGTCAAAGATGTCAAAGGATTCCCATGAACTTTTCTGGAAAAATGTATTGCAAAAGAAGTGACTTTTATGAGTTTAGGCATCAATTATAAAGCTTCTAAAAAGATTCTCCCATGACTTAATATGTAGATTTCAAGACCCTGGTTTCTGACCTAAAAATCAGAACACAAGTTCTGATAAATCATAATTCCAACCATTTTCCTAGGTTCTTTTCTTTCCTTAAAATCTTTCCATTATTGATTTGTACCTATGAGTTAGGAATTGGATCACCATTTTCAACTGAAAAGAGAGAGCCACAAACAGGTTAATTATGGCCACATATCCATTCTTTCATTTTTGTGTATTTATATATTAAGTATCCATATTTGAACACATATTTATTAGAAACCATGATAAATCACATGTGTGTATTAGAGTTCTCCAGAGAAACAACTGAGAGAGAAAGAGATATTGATTTATGACAGGAATTGGCTCACACAATCATGGAGGCAAGTTAGGAAACCAGGAAAGCCCTTTGTATAATTTAGTCCAAGTCTGAAGGTCCAAGAACTAAGAGCATTTTGTCTAAAGGCAGCAGAAGATGGATGTCCCATATCAAATAGAAGCAAGTCTGCCCTTCCTCTGTCTTTTTTGTTTTATTCAGGCCCTCAACAAATTGAATAATGCTCACCCATATTGGAGAGAGTGATCTTTATCTGGTTTACCAATTCAAACACTAATCTCTTCAGAAACATCTCCCACACACCTAGAAAGAATGTTTTACCTGATATCTGGGCACCCCTTATACCAGCATAGTTGACACCTAAAATTAACCATCATAAGTGTGTTTGCTATTGAAAACTTTAAAGAGAACACTAAGTAAAAACAGAACATCTCCTCCCCACCCTCCACCTACCATCAAAAGAAAAAATGCCTTCCCTATGAAGCTGACTTCCTGGAAGAAGTTAAAAAAATAAAATAGTGACTAAAATATACACTAATACATAGTGAAAAATACTAAAGGCAAAAATAAAGCAGAGTAAGGGAAAAAGATGTATACAGGTTGGAATTACAATTTTAGATTATAAAGCCTAGAAAAGACTGGCTGAAAAAAAATCACAGGGATTAACTAGCTAAGGAGAAGAGGGGTGAGCCATGTGGCTGTCTGGGAGAGCGGAAGAGCTTTTCCATGTGAGGTTATGTAAGTGCAAAGATCTAGGGTGGGAGCACATTGGCCTACTTTAGCTGTAGCAGTGAGGCCAGTGGACAAGAGTAAAACAAGTAAGGAGGTGAGCAGTCAGAAAAAAGATCAAAGAAAAAAAGAGATGAAAAAGCATGCAAAGACTATTACTCAAACTAGGATGGAAAACTATAGGAAGGTGCTGCAAGCTGGAAGGAACAATCTGACATGTTTTAACAGAATCACTGTTTTTGTTAAGAAAAAACTGTATGGAGTTAAGGGTAGAAGCCACAAGGTAAGATTAAATATTCTTGTCATAATCTAGGTGAGAGGTAACCATGGATTAAACCACAGCAGTAATAATTAAGGAGCTGAGAAATGGCCTGTTTCTGCATTATTGTGAAGGTGGAGCCAACAGGAGATTCTGACCATTCAGACGCAGACTCTGAGAAAAGATGACCCCAATGTGTTTAGCCTGAAAAACAGGAAGAATGGATTGCCATTCACTATAATAAAGAAAGACAATGAGACAGATCCTTAAACTCAGAGTCCACAAGGGCTATAAACTACAGGCCAGGCCTAATTCCATGTGAATCATAACCTAACAGCATCATTTCCATCTTCACTCTTTCTAAACAATACAAGGAAAAAGTAAGCAAAAAATATGTGTAGGAAAATAGAATTTTGTCTTAATTAGCAAGAAAGTATCACAAGTCTTCATCAACATATCATCCTGGATTTACTTGTCATTATTTTCCTGGAATATTATCTCATTTCTAAGACAAACTAGGTTGTCTTAGTTTGAGTTTTTCCAAAAGCAGAATCTGCAACAAGGGATTGAGTTTATTTCTGAGGGAACATTCAGGGAGCAGGGGCAGGAGGCAGTGGAAGTAGAATAGGGAAGGAGGGAAAATTAATGCAAATGTGTGGCTGAGTTGGTGATTCCAGTGGGTCAATTAAATCTCATTGAGGGCTGTCTGAGAGACCATGTAGAATACATCTCAGAATTGTCCCTGTGAAAATTCTAGGATATTTTCCACTGCTTTTCATCTCTTATCAGTCAAAGTTTGCCTCCACAGATACTGATTCCACCATACGTGTATAAACAGTCTGCTATGTGAGCAGCATTTCTAAGCATCAAAGAAAGCCCTAAGGCTATACTAGAGAGTAAAATTGATCAAATTATGTTATTTATATGTATGACTATTTCACAATGAAACCCATTATCCCACTATTCAGGATAATTAATATGTACCAAAAAATAAAAGAAATTCCTGAAACAGAAAATCAAAGCAACATCATGGTAGTCACTTGAGGTGGGTCACTGTCAATGTGTATGGAACTGTGTAGCCCACTTGACCTAAAATTGTGCCAGAAGCGGGGGAGATGTGGCACACAATAAATGACTGCACTGAATTAACTGTGCCTCTTCCATCTGGCCTGTGCTTTCACCTGTCAACACTTCGCTTATCTTGTTTTCCATCCCATCCAATGCACTCCCAAATACTCTACTCCTTCCTCCCTATTTGTGAGTTGTGACTAGGAAAGTCCATATGAAACCTCAGTTTCTTCAAAAACCCTAGGACTCTTTCAGGCAGAAGTCCTTTCTACTCTTCTTCATGCCTACAGTGTAAACACTGTTAACCCTGGATCCTTCACTTTAATGCTTTATGGATAGCTAAATCTTCACATACATGCTTTACTTTGCCAAATATATCATAAATACTTTAGGACCAGAATCCACTGTATCCTCCATGTTGATTTATCCTACTCTACACAGGTGGATTCGACCTTCTCTAGTAGCAAAGGCTGGGCAGGTGGGGGAGGCAGGAAGCACAGCCAGGGTAACCGGTTACCATCATCACTAGCATGTTAAGCTACTTCAGAAATCCATTTAGAAGAATGAGTTTCCCTTATTCTCCTCAAACTGACAAGCAACTCCATATCTATAAATACTGGTAATATTTATACTGCTTGAAAGCCTTTAATACTCTTGAGCCAAGATTTTTTTTAAATGAACCCTTTTGACATGGCAGGGAAGGGTGTGCCTTGAAAAAGCACTAGATTACAGATTTAATACATCTTCCTGTTAATTAAGCTATCAGGTATAGACTAGGCAAAGGCAAGAATCAAAAAACTTTATTCTTCATAAATGGTATGTTGCAAATAAAAGACTCAGTTAACACCAGGAGAAAAGGTATAGTGGCTCATTCTTCCCGCAGAAAGACAAGGACTTATTCATAACTGGTAATAGTACATGTGGTCAAATAGAAGAGTGAAGGAGGAAGAGGAAGAGGAAGAGGAGAAGCCCTGGACATGGAATATCTTGGTGGTTATATTATTTTTAATTTCCATATCAGTTAGAAATGTAAACTGATATATTGTATGAAATAAAATAAGTCTAGAATTCGCTTTAAAATAAATCAGGGAAACAGATCACAAAGTGTTGATAGTTATTAAAACTTGATCATGTACACATGGGTAATATCTCCTTATTTTTTATGTCTGAGAATTTTCAGTATAAAATATTTTTTAAAACAGCTACACACTGGGTCAGAAAGTTGTGTACAGCTGAGGTACCAAGCTGTGAGCGTCTCACTGTAGCAGCTGCTACAGCACCAATAAATAGAAAATTCATGAACCTTTATTGCCCATCATCACTGAGGCACTGCTGCATGGAATAGGGAGGATTCTCCAGACTGGGGGAAGGGGAGTCCTGGTGTAGTGAAAAATACTATCATTGTCTTAGTTCTCTACAGAGACTTCTCCCAGAGCCCACCCCCATCCCTCTCTCTCCCTCTTGGTGTAGTTGACAAAATATTAAAGCCACAGAACCCCCTGCTCTTCACTGTACCTGCAGTTTCAAGTACCTTACTGACCACAACATTCACCTTCTTGTTAACCAATTCATGTTCACTTGCTTCTGCTATTTGAGTACATTTCATCCTGATCCAAAGACAAGTATGTGATCAACTCGAACAAGATTTGATTCCCGTTAATATTAAATAACCTAAAAATCATTTTCCATAATATCAGGAACATCTCCCCTAATGGTGATAACTACCATTCTACCATCTACTGTTTGTCTTTATAAATTTATTTTCCCCTAAAAATAAATAAATAAACCCATATTTGCCTTGGCCCAAACCAGTATTTCTTTTACTTTCCCAATTCCCACAGGAGGCCCTAGACCAATGCTGAGCAGATCACTGACTCCTAGAAAATTGTCCTTAGTTTTTATTTACTGAGTTACTAACTAAATTTTGGGCTTTGAGAGTGAAAACTTCATGCATTTATCCAATAAGCCATTATTAAGCATTTATATGCCATGTCCTAGATTTATAAAAATAAATTAGGTGTCAACCTTAAAGAAAATCAAAGTCTAGTAGAAGTAAGTATATAGCCAACTGCAATAGGTTGTTTTTAATATATATATATACATGCACACACATGTGTATATATATGAGATGTATACTAAATAGAGTAGCAATATCAATAAATATATTCACTGACTTCTTAGAGTCAGAAGGTGGGAATATGAGGCTTCCAAAACTCTGCAAGGTGGAGTAGCAGTTTGTGAGGCATATTTAAAGAACTGGAGAGATAAATAAGAAAAATTGTATGAAACTAAAATGAATAAAGGAAAGTCACAAAATATAAGGTTGAAGAAGGAGAATATGAAGGTTCTTAATGCTATAAATTTTGGGATTTATTCCACAGAAAATAGAAAGTCATTGAAAGCTTTTAAACAGGGCTATCAAACAATACTCTCTGCATTTTAGAAAAATTACCCTGGAGTAGAGTAGTGGATGACTTTGACAGCTTGGGGTGAGGCAATGCTGCAGAGCAACAGAGACAGCACCAGCAGTTACAGGATGATTGTTGCTGTCCAAAGGAGAAAAGATAAAGACTTAAGTAAAAGCAGCAGCAGCAGCACAGTTGGATTAGACTGATCCATCAATGAATCCATCAGTCTTATTTAAACTTTTATTTTTTCCCCAAGGAGTATTTTTATGTTATGAAGTTATGAGAGTTTAAGAAAAATTGGGGAGCAGATGACAAATAACTAGGAAACACATACCCACACGAAGTGCTGTGCCCTAGAGACTCTCTCCTATTCTGTTCCTCATCACAACTCTCTCAGCATGGTCATGTGGTCCACTTCCCCCAACCATTTCTTGACTTATTTCTAATTTTGTGCTCTTCAAATCCTTGTTTTATGCTGCAAAGGCTGCAAGTTCTAAAATAATGGTTGAATGATCAGTCACATCCAAGTGGACAAGAATGTGACACTGACACACAGTCACTGTGATATGCCCAAGTCTAGACATATTTTGACAAGAACGTAAGCTTTCTGGCTTGTTGAGCCTGTGTTGTGGAATTTTTTAGGGTTTGGGGAAATTCATCCTAAAATTTTTGAATTTTAATCTTCAATCTCTATATGAGATTGAAGGCCGCTTAGACAAATGGGCGATTTAATAGTGATGGTTCATACACCAGAATTATTCAGTTGACTGCTCTAGAATGTGTTCATTTTGTTTTTAAAGTTCAGAGAAAGTTACTTTGTGTGAAGGACTTTGCAAAATTTTTTTGAAAATCAACTTCCAGGTGGTAAGGTCATGTAGAATCATGAAGGACCAAGGTGCCAGAAGCATACATGCCTAATTAAATAAGTGCTTACTGAGCACTAATATAGTATACTCTATTCTAAGATGGACATTAATGTTTGAGACCATCCATTCTTTGAGAGTAGGCAATTTTTAAGGTAGATAATTACAGAAAAAAAGTTGTGCATTGTTTGGTGACATGCCAAAAGCAGAATCCCTGCAATAATTGTTGAGTGGTCAATGTATGTTTCGGTCACTTCTTCCTTCTTTTTATGGATATTTGAGCACTTCTGCCCCTCTCATTTACACCTGTCCCTCAACTTCCAAGTACTAAGAGACTTTTTTTCAGCTGCTCTAAGAATCTACTTTCCTCTGGTCAGCACCTTTTCCAAAATGTCCCTTAATCTAAAATTGCCCTTTCTTCTTCCTTCTCCCATTTCCTCCAAACAGGATCACTATTTCATATTCTAAATTTGGTGTGAGAAGAAAAGCAATCAAACCACCTGATTAAGCCAGTTCACGCTGAAGTGTAGGTTGTAGGAGGCTTAACTTTCATAGCAGCTTTGAGAAGAATCTGTTATTCCAAATGGTTTTTTGATTGGTGGCACAGGTGAGGAAGCAATTCTCAAGCCATGGGGAGTTATACTTTTTCCTCATACATTCATGCAGGTCAGATCCCCTACCTCCAATTTTTCTTCCTCACAGAGATTCCCTTATGAACTAAAGCCAATGCATGCTATAGCCCCAGATCACCAGCTCATAAATAAAAAACCTCATCAAGAAACCTAGCTTGGTCTACAATATTTCTTACAATCTATGGTTGAGTTCCTTCTCTAAAGCCATGCACTTACATTTGAAATTTTTCTGGATAGTCTTTGTGACTTCCAGTAAAGATAAAAAGTTATATTGATTTTCTATTGCACTGTTATCTTTGTCAAATAGCACAATGCCTAGCTTGGAAGTTAATATTAGATTTAAAAAATAGTGGTGGAGTAGTGAGCACAATGCATACCCTCTTACGAGAGTATATGAATATGGAGATCACACGAAAGAGTGTCAGTTACATCTTCATGGCCTTACATTCTAACGTTAGCTCATTGCATATGGAAAAACCTACCCTTGTAAAAATCACTAACATAACACATTTTTAAAAATAAACCATAAGGGCTGGGATTGTAGCTCAGCAGTAGAGCGCTTGCCTTGCATGCGTGAGGCCCTGGGTTCGATCCTCGGCACCACATGCAAAGCAGTAAAATGGGGACATTGTGTTCATCTACAACTAAAAAAAATTTAAAAAAAAAATAAACCATAAGAAACACACACACACACATTTCTCATTGATGCTCTTACAGTCAGTTCTGCCTCCAATTTCCGTTTAGATTGTTTAACTACTCACTAGATGAAATCACAATTTGCATTCAGAGGCTACATTATAAGAAATATATGTTTGTTTTAATACTAGACACATTCAACACTGAGCACATACAGTGGAATTCCCTCTGGTTAAATGCCTATGTAGAGGAAGTCCACTGTAAATTTAATTTTCTTTCATGCACCTCACAGTGTCTCTAAGCCAGAGAATCATAGCACTGAGGTGTAAATAAACTGAAGAGACTGTCCCTCATGCATGCTGTGACAGAACTCAGCTTTCAGACTAGGTGAGCTGAGTCCCAAATCTGTGCTACATCTCTGCTATAAAAACTAAAAAGCAAGCTCAAAATTTATAACAGGTCCCCAAAAATATCAAACTGCGGAGAGATGGCCAAGTTCCACTACGTTATTCTCTCAGCAAATCCTTAATGTGTTTCTTCTCTGTGCCAGGCATTAGCTGGCTCAGGTAATACAAAGGTGAACAATGATATAGTATCCCTGCCTTCCTCGCCCAGGCTCAGTGTTTAATGAAATAAACAGATGGCCACAATATAGTATAGTGGGTGCTGTAGTATAGAGAGGGGCTGCAGGCTCCTAACCCACTTAAAGGGGGTGGGCAGTCCAGGTGACATTGAGAAAAACTTGTTGAAGAAAGCATCTGAGATGAGAGATCTTGTTTTTTATTTGTGGCTTTTATTTTTTTAATTTTGTACTTTATCATAACTTTAGGCTTTAAAAAAAACAGTTGCAAGAACAGTACAAAGAATTCTTATATATCCTTTATCCAGATGTACTAATGTGTTTTACTAAATATATGCCACACAGATGTCCTACCAAAAATATATACATTTCTTTTTTAAAACAACATTTGGGAGTAACTTGCAGAGATGATGACTCTCTATTTACTCTGAAATACGTGAGTATGCTCAGTAAAAGCAAGGACATTCATTTCTTTTTTAGCTTACAAGTAACGAAATCAGGAAAACTAATATTGATGTTTTTATTCTTATCTACAGACCTTATTCAAATTTAACCAATTGTGCCAATGTACACTTTATGGCAAAAGAAATTCCCAGTCATGTGTTGCATTCGGTTGTCATATATCTTTTATATCCTACAATCAGGAACATCTCCAGAGTCTTTTTGTTTGTTTTTCATGACCTTGTCATTTTTGATGTGCATGGTCTAGTTATTTAGGAGAATATCACTCAGTTTGGGTTTGTCTAATAGTTTTCATTAGATTGAGCATAAGCATTTCTTTACCAAAAGACCACAAGGGTGACGCTGTGTTCTTTGGGATGAGTCTTGAAAAATGAAGAAGAGCCAGACTGCATGACAAATTGCCATATTAATTTATTTTTACATTCAGAACTGAAAGGATGGAAGGTAGAAGGCAAAGAGGTAGGACATAATGTTATTAGATAACACATTTCAAGCATGAATTGCCAGGCACTGTTCTAAATGCATTGCACAAGTTAACTCCATCATCATCACAATATCCCCACTACACCTGTTCATTTCCCATTTTTTCAGAAAAAGACTGAGGCAAAAAGAAGTGATGAAGCTAGTATGCAGGGCAGCCAGGATTTAAATCCAGGCAGACTGACTCTGCTGACCATTCTGTCAGCAGAAGGGACTTGGTGAAAGCAAAAAGCGTTAAAAAGAAAGGTTTGCATCTTCAGAACCAGTTGGTTTGGAAAACCATCCAAACCAACTGCAGTAAAAAGATTGTGGCTCGTGGCTGTGGCGTGCTTGCCCTCTGCTGGCTACATTCGCTTATTGCATTTTCTACCTCTCCACTGAATTGGGTTGGGGGAGGGAGGCGGGGAAGAGAACCTCCATGCAAAGCAATGATCACTGGAATTTCTGCAAAACTCCTAAATTATGCCTGACCTATGCGCATGACAGGAAGAACTTGACACTTCTTCCATTCTTATTCTCTGTGCACCGCAGCACCCCAATCACATTCTAAAGGTTGCTGTGAAGACTAAATCCTTAGACCTGTTCCCTCCAACTTCTTTTATGAAACTTCCCAGGAGAATTGTTTTTAACCATGACAGATTTGGAATCTACTGAAGCAGTAAGGAAGCTAAAGTTGAATTAATCAGAATACAATCCCCAGACAAGACAATCATTGCGGCTGAGGAAACCTGTAGGGAAGATGTTTGTCCTTGAAAAATATTTGAAAAAGATCCAGTGTGGCTGAAGCAAAGTCATTTCACAGTGGGCTCTGAAGAGTCATGTAAGATCAAATAACTAGGCAAATAAGATGATGAAGAGGAAAAATTCCTCTGAATGAATCATAAGTAGCCTCTATTTTCAACCAAATTCCCCTGCTCTTCACAGATAAAAGCCTGTTCCTATGAGATTCTAAAACCCCTGGGGCTTCCACAATATTTCATTCTTTTCTCTAGTAAGAGGAAGAAGTGGAGGTTAAATAAAGCCAGAAGACAAAGGAATGGGACTTAAAAGGATGGCGTAATGATTCATCCTACATACCCCAGAAATGGGCCTGACAAAATAGAAAATATGTTCAAAATCCCCAAAATATATACTATTGGAAATTTTGTTCGTCTGCATGATGGCAAATACAGATATGCCAGTGGCCATTATAAAGCCATTGCTAACCTCCAAGGGAAGTGAACACTTAGAAATACTGGAATTTCGTGAATGCTGATGCAAAAAGGTCCTATGTGAATATTACTTTGATAACTTCTAGATACTTGTCTATCTGTCAGACTGGGAGACACAAAAATATATATTTGCATATGGCCACTTGAAAGAGAGGCCTGAAACCTTTGCCCCCAGGTCAAATCAACTCAGTAGATAAATGTCTTGTGGGAGGTGCTTAGGCTAAGCAAAACTGTCAGTTGAAGGACTTCTTGTTTGTTTTAATAAAGCATCAAGAGTTCCGTGAAAAATTAATCAGAAATCTATACCTCTAGACAATCTGGAAGCTAGTCCTCTATCATTTATTTATTGACACAATAACACTGTATAACAAACAATCACAAAACATCAGGGGCACACAGCATTAACCATCTATTGCTCATATTTCTGGGGTTGTCAACTACATGGCTCTCCTGATATTGCCTGGGGTCTCTCATATGTCTGGGACTACTAAAACTGTGTCTCTTATCACAAGATAGACCAGTAATGTTCTCATGACAGTGCTCTCAGCAAAAGAATATACTAAAACAAATAATGCTTTCTTAGAACTAAGCTCAGAAATGAATGCTATCATTTCTGTTGCATTTGCTAACCAAATCAATGCACAAGACAAGCCCAGATTCAAGGGAAATAGACTTTTCATTGAGAGGAAATGCAGTCACAAAGCAAAGGGTATGAACACAGGGATAGGGGAAAAAATGGGGCTATGATTGAAATCTACTATAGGCCCAGAAGGAAAAAAAAAATCAGTAATATCCACTCAGTAAATCTTCACTTTCCCATACTTTAAAGTATTATCCATGGGTGATCTACAAAAAGAATTCCTTTAAAACAGTCATGTTAAGATTAAAGAAAAGAAAATTTCAAAACTTAAGGACAACTTTTGCCTATGGGACCTAGAGCACCCCAGGTAACTGAAAACGTCATTCCAGGGCCTTTGTATCTGACATAAATTGCCATCTATTGCCATTGGTTTTTCATTGTTACCTCATCCAAACTCCATTCAAGAGCAGTCCAGAGTTTAAGAAAAATCAGGGCATTTTTCCTCATTTTTTTTCTCGTACTACATCACAATCTTTAGTAATATATACTCACCTGTATTTTTTTAAGACTTAGTAATATACAATGAAATGAAATCTAAAACCTTAGATAAGTATGTTAATTTCTTGATTCCCTGCAATAGTGGTCTTTCCAGCTGAAAATTAAAGCATATACTAGGCAAATAAGATGGAATTTCTTTTAATTGTAAAAAGGAACTAAAGAACTATTTTATTTTATTTTATTTTATTTTATTTTAGGGTTGCAAATGGCCAAGCTGAATTATCTTACTTGAATATCTTCATTTCATAACTATTTAATTCTCAAATGACATTTAAACCACATCACTATTTTCTCCCTTCTTAGACTTTTTTTCATCTTTTCCCATTTCATGACTGTTCTAATACTTCCCTAGAAATCATATATAAGTAGAAAAATTGTAAGATCCCCTTTCTTCAGCTTGTAAATCTATAAATATAATTAAGTGGAAGAACTTAATATGTTTAGTAATTATCTTTACCACATTCCAAGAGATTTTGCAAAGAGCAAGGGCAAAAACAATCTAGTTCCTTTTTCTTTCTTTTCTTTTTTTATTTATTTATTTATTTATTTTTTTGCATTTCATTTTTTCCCAGTCCAATCAAGACTAGAAGCAATAACATAATGAACCATAATATGACTCTCCTAGTATTTCCATCTTCCTGGATCGACAAATACATAAGGCAGCCCAATTTCACCAACAGAACAGGTGCATATTCAAAATATTAAACCTTGACAAAAATAAACATGGAAGCAATTTGAGATTCCCCATTTCTTCCCAAGTCAAATGAATCTAAGGTGATCAACGATCAGCTTTTCACTGAAGTACAAGTTCTTTTACTCTGACAGTCTGCCTACATTTTTGTATGTTTGAAAGTAAAAAACAATTTCAAGAACTAAAACAACCTTCTGTAACCTATCTCTGCTAATGCCAACCATATTGATTGCTTGACCTTTAATAAGTCCACTGACTAGATGGTGTGTAATGTTTGAGGATTAAAGATGCTGACTTATTTCTTTCCTAAGTCAAATTTAAACTCTGACTACCCACAATCAAACCATGCAGACTGTCTCAAGCTGTCCCCACTTTGCACTACTCTCTCTGACATTTGGACACCACTTATTGATTGAATTTTTAGCAGCTGTCATTCAAGGACACCCAGCTTTAACTGGACCAGCACTGGAATGACACACTCCCAAAGACCTGAAAATGACCCAATTTGACCTAAATGTGTATAATCATTCTGCAGAAATAAATGGGCTCAACTAGGTCGTCAGTTTGACTGCTATCTCTCATCCAGTTATGACTGCTACAATTAAGAAAGTTTTTGTAGCAGAAGTAGAGTTAGTTTTCCTTTTCAAGAAAGGAAATAAGAATCAGTTAGCTTTGCCATTTCCAAGTATTTTGGGCATGAAATCCATGGATTAAAACATAATTCTCCCTAACAGATGAGTTGTTAGTTTAGTCATCATTTCAGTCAACTTTTTCACTGCTATGACTAAAGGACCCGACCAGCACAATTAAAGAGGAGAAAAAATTTATTTGAGGGCTCACGGTTTCAGAGGTCTTAGTCCATAGAAGGTCGGCTCCATTTCTCAGGGCTTGAAGTGAGGATGAACTCCATGTCAAGAGAATGTGGCAGACGGAAGCAGCTCACATCATAGTGATCAGGAAGCAGAGAAAGAGACTCCACGCTCTAGATACAAAATATATACCCCATGGCCACACCCCCAATGAACCACTTCCTGCAGCCACATCCCACCTGCCTCCAGTTACCACTCAATTAATTCCACCAGGGATTAATTCACTGATTAGGTTAATGCTATAACAATCATTTCTCCTCCAAACCTTGTTACATTGTCTCACATGTGAGGTTTTGGGGGACACCACATCTAAACCACAACAGTTATGTATAATTTTTTATTCATGAACACAAACCCCCACCATAACCACACACACAAAAAAAAATTTTAGATAATATGCTGGTGGAAAAAAAAAGAAAGTCTTCCAAGTCTGATTATGATTCTAAATAACTAGCCCTGGCTGCATATAAATAGAGTTTTGTTTAACTTGAAATTAAAAGAAAATTTTCTGTCTTTCAAAAGTATTTCAAAGTACTTTTAAAATGGCAAATATGTTTAAAATTAAGCATATTTCTCACTTTTGACAGTATATTTTCAATTCATTCATGGCAAAAGCCAACTCTTCAACTGCTGAGCAAGACACTTCTCTGTTTACTATACACAAACATAGATTATAGACATAGACTATAAACACCTCTACTAATACAAATCATCACTGGAGCACCACTGTTGATTCAATATAGAACTGTAGACTAAGACATGTCTTAGTCTACAGTTCTATAGGCACATGTCTTAGTCTACAGTTCTATATTGAATTTCACATGCATAGGCAGTGTAAGACAACAGCCCAAATTTGAGCAGTTTTTCTATCGACACAGGAAAGACTTTCTAAGTTAAATTGCATATCATATATTTCTACATTTTACCCAAAATACAATTAGGTTGATTGAATTATTGGCCTCTTTTAGTATACTGCTTATCTTATTTTTGGAAATCCAGTCCCACTTTAGAATAAAATTAGAATGTAAAGAACAGAACCAGAACTTTCTACCATCAAGGAAGAATTCCTCCCATAAAACCAATGGTGACTTGAAACCAGTTACATTTGCCCTCAAGAGTTGATTGTGTGTACTTCTCTCCAAGTCCATGTTCAGTAACATAATATCAGTAGCCTGAAATTGGTCATGGTGGAAGTATTTATACCACAGAAATTGGCAAACACTACAAATCAGAGGATAGTTTTACAAGTTTAGTATCAGAGAAATGAACGGAATTCTATAGAAGTTCTGTTCAATAACTTTCTGTACTGGTAGAAGCATTTTACATCTGCCCTGTCCAACATAGTAGCCATTAACTATAATGTGCAGCTAGATGAACAATGAATATTGTTTTAATTTAAGTAGCCATATATGACTCATGGCTATCATTTCAGACAACACAGTTCCACAGTGGTATAAAAAAAATGATAGTATCTTTCAAGAGTTGGGGGGTGCAGATAACTATGGCTTGAAAAGAAAAAGGAACATGCAAGAAAGGGTAACTTTAGATCTTAGAAAACGTAGCAACAAATCTCTTCCAGGTTCTTCCATTACTTGTTTTAATTTTCTAGACCACACTAGTGGTCTCAGATTCACACCTGGAAAAACACTGCTCTGTCAACTCCTTCTTTGATCACAATCTACATGCTTTTCATTCAGGCTAAATTTCTATTGACTATATTTTCTGAGATGCTACATCCCATCTTAATTCTGTTCTTAAGGTCTGGTGTCAAAACTACATGAAATCTGACAAGCTCTCCTACTTCTTCCATGGTCCCAAAAGCTCTGTTGTTCCCACTACACCACATGCTACTTTCAGATGTGCAATTTAAAGAGTTTCTGCTCATAGCCCCAGCTGTTTATGAAAACTGCAGACACCAACTAATCCTTCTTAGCTCATTTTATTTCTTCCCAAACCTCATAACATCTTTCAATATACTTCACCCAAACACAGGATCCAAAATAACTTCCACTTTGTAAGTTCTTTTTTTTCATATTTAATTTATTTATTTGTTCTATTTAGGCTTACATGATAACAGAGTGCAATTTGATTCATTGTACACAGATAGAGAATAACATTTCATTTCTCTGGTTGTAAGTTCTATAGAATCACAACATACATGCAGTCATACATAGAGTTAGGGCTATGATGACCATCATATTCCACCACCTTTATATTCCCCATGCCCCCTCCCCCCCTTAAACCCCTGTGAACATAGTTCCTCCATTGTTCCCATGTCCTTCCCCACAGGGATCAGCATCCACTTATCAACGAGTATATTTGGCATTTGGTTTCCTGAGATTGGCTTACTTCACTTAGCATGATATTCTCCAACTCCATCCATTTACCTGCAAATGCCATAATTTTATTCTCTATTTTTGCTGAGTAATATTCCATTGTGTATATATACCACAGTTTCTTTATTCAGTCATCTATCGAAGGGCACCTAGGTTGGTTCCACAGTTTAGCTATTGTGAATTGAGCTGCTATAAACACTGAAGTGGCTGTGTCACTGTAGTATGCTGTTTTTAAGTCTTCTGGGTATAGACCGAGGAGTGGGATAGCAGGCTCAAATGGTGGTTCCATTCCAAGTTTTCTAAGGAATCTACATACTGCTTTACAGATTGGTTGTACCAATTTTCAGTCCCACCAGCAATGTAAGAGCGTGCCTTTTTACCCACAACCTCGCCAACACTTATTGTTGTTTGTATTCTTGATAATTGCCATTCTGACTGGGATGAGATGAAATCTTAGGGTAGTTTTGATTTGCATTTCTCTGATTGCTAGAGATGTTGAACATTTTTTCATAAGTTCTTTGACCATACAGATTCAGAAAAAGCTAAATGACTTTATGTCCATAAGGAAGATGGCATAGAAGGGACATTTCCTCAAGTGGAAATGCATTTGTTTAAACAGAGACCCAGGAATTCAGATCATGAGGGTAAATGGCTTCTCAGAGATTTCTTTTAGCCTGTTTTAATTTTAGTTTAACAAAAACAGTAAAAGCCTTTGCACTTTCTCTTGTTCAAGTTTTACCCTCCTCACTCAGAAGAGTAAGATGGAGTTGAGGAAGGAGCCACTTTAGAAAATGGTGCTGTGAGAGCCAGGATAAAGAAAAAGTTAATAAAGACAAGATTAGTCGTCAAGACAAAAATGATAACTAAAAATGCATGTTGGTAATATGAAGAGAAATTATAAAGCAAGAGAAGTTATTTTTAAAAGGGTCAGCTTCAGAGATACCAACTGCTCTCTTGATTGCTCCAAGTTTTATTTCTGATCAAGTGTTACTTATTTTCTAATACAGGTTTCTGTTAAGTCTAATTATTGCACTGCTAGAAAGTTAGGGAACATTTTTTAAATGAGATCATAGGTACCAAATGCTATTTATTCAGCAATATGGGCTAGTTTTATCTCTAGGCTAAAACCTCTTCTAGTCTAGGGGAAAATTCCTTAGCTTTCCTCTACAAACAAGACATGAAATCTAAACTCAAAGCAAAATATTGACTAAATAAAAATGGTAGTCTATTTCTTCTCTTAGCATATTACTACAATATGAATTATTTGCATAGCTTTAAGTCCATCTAAATTGGCCTTAAGTAATATTCTTAATGGCATAAACAACAATTGATATGTGTTCAAAACACAAATTAACTTTAAGTTTAGTCTAAACAAAATACCCTGAGATGGTAAACCAAACTTTTCCTCACATATACACACACTAGAAATTTCTAGTGTCTTCCTAAATTAGTATTTTATAAACCTGCATATTTCCTCTATCCAGAAAATCAAAAGTTATTTGTCTAATAATAGCATTCATACTCTCCAACTTCAAAAAAAGGGTAAAAATTGGAGTAAAGGACACACCCAGGAAGTAGCATGTACTTTCCCCCCATGTATCTGCCCTATGGAAAAGCTACTAATCTTTGTCTCTGCCTTCTTTCTTATTTTCCCTCACATGTTTTTTTAAATCATCTACAGCCAACAGATACTGCTTTTTCATTTTACACATTTTTCACCTTTAAATTGTACCTACTTC
This sequence comes from Geosciurus inauris, assembly GCA_004024805.1. Lineage (NCBI taxonomy): Eukaryota > Metazoa > Chordata > Mammalia > Rodentia > Sciuridae > Geosciurus > Geosciurus inauris. Next base: position 80,207 of record PVHX01002963.1, on the reverse strand, counting down.
AAAACATGAAAAGGAGTTCAGTTGACATTCCTATTAATTTCTTTTAATTATTCACCAGGATAAAGATATTCTTATTCATGAAGTATTATACGCTATGCCCCTAAAATAACAGAACTTTTATGAAGAATTCTGAGTGTATTGAACTTATAACACAGAAGTAAATTGGTACCAGAACTTGAAAAGATGTCTGTTTCTAGTATTGATAATAGAGGAGACATCTTTTAATAATATGCTAAATTTTCCAGAAGTTGATAAGTTCATTGTAAAAAGAAAATTGCTTTGTTTTTCTAGTCTCCCAGCTTTATCCAGTCATCTTTGCCATTTCAGAGCTTCTTATTAATAATGAGTCTTGTCGTCGTATGCTCAACACATGCTCGACACCGTTAAGCACTTTATACCTATAAATTTAGCACTTTTATTAGCTCACTTAATCATCAAAAAAACTCATTTCACAACTGTAAAAAGAAAACAAGAATTCTCTTGGTTCAAACAGCTCATAAAGAGAGAGCTGGAATCCAAATCTTGAAGCTTCCAAGTTCAGATATTAAATCCCATGCAATGAAGACTTCCTTGAAAACTAATCCCAGCAAAAGAACTCAAAAAGAGGAAGATGGCAGAAGTTTTCAAAGTCTAATGAAATCCAAATGTCAACTAAAACTTCCCACAAGAACTATTCATTACAATTATCGGCTCTTGCTGGCTTACAAATAGGTTAAAGAGGAAATTAGCTGAAGTAGATTGTAATCACTTAAATGGCTTTTTCCCCCCTTCAACAGGTGATTTGTTTCACCAAAGGCAAAACCTGCCAAGAGAATTAGATAAATAAGCAACTTATAATTGAATGGTTCTTATCTAGTCTTCCATGGAAGTTAGTGGAATTGGATTCATGGTTTCTGTCCCTTTAGCAATGGGAAAAGTTAATATTTCTACTAATATAGCAGAGAAAAGTAGTTAAAGGTGGCATTCTTCTTTCTTCTATCTTTACTATATTCACCTTTTTGCAACTAAACCAGTAATACCAAGAGCGTATAAACTGCTCAAAAACATGGACCTTGATTCTGCAAGCTATTTCATGATTTTACAAAAATCAATATAACATTCTTCTTCAGATATTTATATATAATTCATTTCTCTACCTCTGGCACATAGGGATTTCATCAAACCAACACTTGTACATAGTTACAAATTAACAATTTTTTCTTAGAAAATTCATATGATAGGTTTCTTTTGAAGTTAGAATACAGAAAGAGTTAAACAAAAGAAAAAAGAAAAAATGGGTGAGGGAGTAAAACTTCCAATTAAGTTTAATTAGAAAAACCCTGGACCCTATAATTATAATTGTAGGTTCTGAAATGAAAAATCTTACTGGTGAAGCATAAAAAGAAACCTACCAAAAACTCTGTAGCATTTGACTCCTGCTCATTTCCTTGTTCTTTGAATTTAATAGATAATTATTAGATGTTTCCTAGGAGCCAGCCACCACCTTAGGCCCTGGGGACATGGTGGTGAAAAAAAACAAACAAGGGTCCTGCTCCTTAGGGAGTGAACAGTGATGGTCAGAGAGATAAACTTTAAGACAGTCTTAGGCTAAAAGATGCATAAATAAGAGCATAATCCCGTACAAATCTGCGGAATTGTGTTTCCCAGAGAAAGTTCCATTAAACACTGTCTTGAGTTCTCCAGCCTTCCCTATTTGGGACCAATCCTATTCTCTCCTCAGGATATGGAATGTCCCCCAAAAGCCTGTGTGTTGAAGGTTTGGTCCCCAGCAAGACACTGTTGGGGAGCTAGTAGAAACCTTTAGGAAGAGGAGGCTAGTGGAAGACTTCTAGGTCATTGGGGCGTGTCCTTGAAGAGGACTGTGGCATGCAGATCTCTTCCTCTCTCTCTCTTTTTGCTTCCCAACTACCCTGAGATAAGCAGCTTTCTCTACCACGCAGTCCAAACATGATGTGCTGCCTCTCCAAAAGCTATGGAACCAACCAAATGGGGAGTAAAACCTCCAAAAAACTAAACCAAACTAAACCTTTCCTTTTAAGTTGATTGTTTTAGGTATTTTGTTAGAGTAACAAAAAGCTGACTAACACAACCTCTAACTGCTAGGACTTGGAAAGGTGAAGGTCTTCCAAGATTGGATACATTCTAAGATCTCTAGAGTAGATTTGTGAGCATAACCTCAGCTCTTCCACCAAGGATGAGATCCAAGTTTGGGTCGTGTTTTTGAATCCCTTCTGCGTAGTTACTCCAACAACCACATAAACGCAAGGAAGCAGTTGGAATCCTAGAAAGATCCAATATCTGATGGTAGGAATCATCCTGTCATTGCAAGTGACAGAAAACCAAAATCAAATTGATTCAAACAATAGGATTATTTACAGGGAAGTCTCTTAAAAGAACAGAGGTCAAATGGCATCTAAGTGCAATTTCATTAGAGCTTTAGTTTCCTTTTTCTGTGATTCTTTAAGCACTCCTCTCTGCATCCACTTGTTTTCCAAGGTGGTTTTTCTCGTGGACATAAAAGCACTTCTAACAAAAAGTGGTGTGCAAGTTATTGCTGAAACGTATCCAAGGAATAAAATTATATAGAGTTTTTCCACAACTGAATAAAAACTCTAAGCTTTACTCTGATTGGACCACTCCTTGAGAAATCACTGTTACCAAAGGGAACATCATCTATACACTGGCTTCTGCCCAGGTCAGGAATCCCTTATCCCTTATCCCTTGTGGCAAGGCAGATCAGCTAACCCTAAGGCACTTTACCTATTCTTATTCCAAAGCAGGAGATATGAAGCATGGCAGCCTCAAAAGCAGGATAGAACAGAATGGATGACAAGGAGACAGCTAGAATAACCATTTTGCATGGTTTTCTTTTAAATTATTGTCTATCTGTAGTAATATGTTTCCTCCCAACAAGAACAACATCAGCAAGCAAATGCTAGACTAGTTGACTCATGGCCCATAAAAGAAATGCAGCCGTGTTTCCAAATTTCCCAGCTCAGTCAACAGTAATGCAGAAACTCATGTACTCCTCTCATGAAGTTTTATCAGCTACAGTGAAGGAACCTGGATAACATCCCAGCTAATCTGTCAGCAGCAGCTGGAGAAAGCATCAAAAAATTACTTTTTCAATTGTCTGTCCAAGTATTGTCTGCACTTAATCTGCAGATGTCCAACTGTTAACACTAGGGGACTTCACTCAAACAAAACAACTGCTACAGCACCCTGGGCACACAGCCCCATGTGATCACCCTCTCAGAATGTTAATTAAGAATTCCATATTCAGACTAAGCTCTGTTTGGGAAAGGTCCTTAAGCCCAGCAGGGCAGCCTGATTTCTCTGCTAATTGCTCTGATTCCCAAAGTCTTGTAGAGGCTTTTTGGCAGAACCTGTTCTAGGTGAAAGGTAGATATTCCAACTTTTTGCAGATGAATTTATCTGCTCTTTTCTATTTGAGCTGCCCATAGGAAATAATGGCTTTAACCATTGACAAATTGGTCCTAATAATCAACATGTTTTTGCTTTCTCCATTTTATCTTTTGCTTCAAAGTATAGCACAGTAAGAGCATATATTTCATGGTCCAAGAGTCCAATGTGAGACAAGTCTCCACTACTATGTAGCCTAAGTTATAACAACTTTTCTAGATATTAAAGAATCACTTTTTAAAAAGGTAAAATCATGACTTTCATTTAAATGAATACACAATGAACATGTATCAAAGATTTTGTTTAATGCATTAATTAGTGAAGGAATCAGTAAGATGTTACAACCACTTCAAAGGATAATCAAAGAGCTAAACAGGAACTAAGCAGGAATGACAGATGGAATTCTGCAAACAGGTTTATCTATCCTCAAGGCAATAATCAATTACATTTTGTATGCAATTTATTTGCATTTCTAGGGAGAAAAAATATTATTATCAGTTTCTAAAAGCTTACAGAGTTGTAAGTTAGCTTAAAAACAAAGAAAGATAACTCTGAAGAGTGCTCCAACAGAACCTCTTTTTATTTTTTTCTTTTTTACCATTTTAAAGTCTTTCATGATTTTTTTCTGAAAATATCTGGCAAGCTAAAAAAAATCCATTGAGAAAATGAAAAAACAAACCACAAATGGAAAGAAAATATTTACAAAAGACATATCTGATAAATGATTGTCATCCAAAATATACAAGTAATTCTTAAAGTCAACAAAGGAAACAAACAGCCTAATTTTAAAATGGGCCAAATACTTTAACAGACACCTCATCAAAAGAGATATGCAAATGGAAAATCAGTACCATAATGGTGAATATATGCCATTTTACACAAAGTATCTGAAAAGGTAATCCTCATCACATATCATCAAGAAAATGCAAGTTAAAAAATAAGATACCACTTTGCATCTATTAGAATACCCAAAATTCCTACATTATCAAATACTGACGAGGATGTGGAGCAACAGGAACTCTCATTCACTGATGAAAGAAACACAAAATGACACACACACTTGGAAAGAAAGCTTGGAAATAGCTTAGAAATCTAAATATACTCTTATAATGCAATCCAGCATTACTACCCCTTGGTATTTACCCAAAGGAGTTGAAAATTTCTGTCTGCACAAAAACTTGCACGTGAACATTTATGGCATATTTATTCATGCTTGCCAAAATGTGGAAGAAATTAATATGCCTTTCCATAGGGAAGAGATAAACTCTGGTACATCAAAAAATGGGATATATCATTCAAGCCTAAAGAGAAATGAGGTATCAAGCCATGAAAACACAGAGAGGAACCTAAAATACATAATGCTAAGTGAAAGAAGCCAATCTGAAAAGACTTCATTCTGTATGATTCCAACTCTATGACATTCTAGAAAAGAAAGATCAGTGGTGGCCAGAGGTTGGGGAAGGAATCAATGAATAAGCAGAACACAGAGGATTTTTAAGGCAGTGATACTTACAATATGATAACATAATGGTAGACACATGCCATTATATATCAATCCAAACCTATAGAACATTCAACACCAAGAGTGAACCCCAATGTAAACTATGGACTTTGGGTGATAACAGTATGTCAATGTAGGTTCATCAGTTATAACAAATGTACTACTGTGGTACAAGGGATTGATAGTGAGGGAGGTTGTGGGCTTATGAGGGAGAGGCTAATCTCAGTACATTCTGAGCTATTTTTCCCTGAACCTGAAACTATTCTAGAAAAATAAAGTCTATTAGAAAAGAAAAATTTTAAATCCAGACTTAGTTAAGGGAGGACTTTATTTAAAAAAATTATTACAATAAGAAGAATTTTTTTGAGAGAGAGAGAGAAAGAGAAGAGAGACACTATTGAATAGGGATACAAGAAAGAGATACAATAGGGAAAATGCTTTGACTATAATGTCTTCAAGAATCTCAAAGATCTGGCAGAAAAGGATTTTCATAAGAAGAAGTAAATAATGCTAAAAGAACTGAGTATGGAGATATAGGTCAAATGGATGGCCTGTTTAGACAGCTGATCATGGAATGGTTTTCCCTGAGGTCAGCTGATTCTTGGGAAGAACCATTAACTAATGGTTCTAGGTCCCAGTGTTCAAGGGTGGGCCAAAGTTCAGAGCCTGAGGAAAGAAGAGAACCCTGACTAACATATGGTCAAGTTAAGTTAATGGATGTTTTCTTCAGTTTGGTCAATGGGGAACAAATATTTCAGCTAATCATTTATGAAATAAGGAATGTGAGTTTGAAGGGTTTGTGCATGGCCTTGTCCATGGTAGCTAAGGGTTCGTCCCTGAGTCTTATGTAAGTCATATAAGGAAGGGTAGTTGTGATATTGTGAAATATGTATTTGGTCTTTGTCCTAGTTTCCTGACATATAACCCATAAAATCACTACACCATGTAGAGTGACAAGTGTCTTTTTTATGCTAATAAGCCCTAGATAGCTTTTTGGTCACTGAAAAAAACAGAGCATGATTAGAGAGTTGGTACTTTCAGCTCCAACCTATCTCCAACCTGCAAGGAGAGGAGAGAGGCTGAAAGTTAAATTGATCACAAGTGGCTGAAGATTTAACTAATCATACCTACATAATAAAGTTTCCATAAACCCCCACAGGGCTTAGATGAGTTTCCTGACAGTTGAATACATGGAAGTTCCTATAGGGCAGTATGCTCAGGAGGGCATGAATGCTCTGTACTCCTTCCCATAAACCTTGCCCTGTGCCTCTCTGCCATATGGCTGCTAATCAGTCTCATTTGTAATATCCTTATAATAAAACAACAACAACACAAGTAAAGTGTTTGCCTGAGTTCTGTGAGCCACTCCACCAAATTAATGAACAGGGGTTCATGGGAGCCACAAATTCATACTCAATTAGGCAGAAGTATCAGTGAGAACATACTACTTTTGACTGTTGTCTGAAGTGTTGGGCAGATTGGTGGGACTGAGCCCTCAGCTAATGGGATCTAATGTAGTCTTCAAGTAGATAATGTCAGAATTGAAATGAATTGCAGGTACCCATCTGATGTCTGCTGGAAAATCCCTGCAGAATTGCTTGCTTCATGGTTAGGAAAATATCTAGAATTGCAGGAGTGTTTTGTGCCATGAAAGTATAGTAGGAGGAACTGACTTTGCTTTTTCTATGTTTCAAATAGTGCTGTCTTGCAGTAAGCCCTTCATCAGAACAGAAAAGAGAAGGGCAGTTTCTTAGCCCTCACTATTTTCCAGGAGCACAGGGCTCAGGTAAAGTTCAGCATTGTCAGTCCACTCTTTTGTTCAAGATAAATGAATGTCATTCATTGCTGAACAACTCAGATGCAATCATAAACTTCCTAAGTGGGGTGATGCAAGGTCTCAGCAATAACCTCTTGAGGACTCTGAGTATTGTTACTGTGAAAACAGTTGAGCCGTCTACTGAGAAGTGGTAGCAAAGTTCAGGTGTTTTAGGTTCCTAAGGAGTAGACATTTTAAAGAAGAAATATTAATATAAAGTGTTGTATTATAGCAAAGAGCTGAGCCCTGAAGTTATCTAGCCCAGTTGGTAGGGGAAAATCTTGTGATTTTGTGGCACTGCTTGAGTTTCTTGAAGCTAAAATTTCAATGATCTGTGTTAGGTTGTTTACAGTCTTGGATCCCTCTCATATAGGGTCATGCACAACCTGAGCACTATGCTCGACTTGCTTAGTGGCCCAGACAGCGGCTTGTCCAGAGAGAATTCAACCTATGTGAGGTCTGCTGCAGTAATGAGTCTTTTAAGGTACATAGTTAATCATCAGTCTTTAGTTCACAGAGCTTCTTCAGATCTTCGAGGGAAAGGCCAGCTACAAGGCCAGTAAGGATCTGGGCAGTCAGGTTTTCATTCTTAGTGATACCAAAATAGAAAAAAGGGAGAACTGGAAATGTTAGTTTGGAGAGTTATAGTTCGATATTAGAAGAAACTGGAAGAACTGAAAATCTGATAAGGGTTGACAATTCATGCAAGGTGACAGGATTGGGTTCAATCTATAAGTAGGTAACAGTGAGAGACAAAATCATTTAAATCTCTACCAGACAAGACATAGGTTGCAATTATACGTTACCTATAATTTGCAAAGAAGTACAAACTAGTTTGAAGATAAGGAACAAAGTTAAAATCTGATAACTGACAGGGTGTGCTACAGTTTTCTACTAAAATACAAAATCTCTCTATATATTATAGAGGATCAATAATAGTTTAGACTTCATAGTGTGACCTTTGGAGAACTAAGCAGCCCCAAATCTAAAACATGCCAGACTTTTAACATACTGCTAGGTACAATACTAAATAAATGAGAAGTATTACTGTTACCTTTATTTATTGCTGCTGCTATGATCAAAATAGCTTTCCTTTACTTAGCTTTTCTTAAACTTTTTTCCCTTACACAGTTTATTATTGCCCATTATCCTACTATATTAAGATATACTCAATAATTTATTTTTATTCACAAACACAAATGTCTAAAAGCAGGAGAATAAACAACCAAATTGTCTATCCACCCAGTGAAGGAATAGATAATAGCCAAAGCAGCCAACAAGTGGTGACTATGGAGACTTGAAATCATGTGGAAATATATCACAATACATTAAAAAGATACAAAATTGTTAGCTAAATACAAGGATTGATATATACTTATTTATGGAAAATAATGAAAACAACATGTGCTATATAATTAAACACCCTGCATCTTTTCTTTTCTAATATGTTCAGAACATCCTCATACCTCTACAAATAGTCCTTGAGAACATGCAGTTGTAAAGATATAGATCAAGACATATTCCCTCCATGTTATTTTTCTATTAACCTGTGACTCTCTCGTTAAGAATTATGTGGTAGAGAATGGAAGATTAAACTGACAAGCTCATACAACAAGTCCCAAATAAATCTTCATTTGAGACAAAGAATTTGAACAGCAAGTGGCACGGTCAAAAGAGAACTAGAGAACTAAGAGAAAATTGCCTACTAAAACTATGAGAGAAACATCCATATACTAGTCTAGGCTTTGGAATGAGCCAGTTTAAAGAGACTGAGGTCTTACTCCTACTTCTACTATGAACTAGAGAATCACAATTCTCCTTCTCCCACTTACACTCTATAATGACCAATATTATGATGGTTCCTTAAATAACCAGATTCTTCCATGTCCATGTCAAATGCTCCACCCTTGTCCATTGGACAAACTCCCTTCTACATTAAGTGTCAGTTCAAAGCTATCCTCCGTGAAGCCTTTCTTGATATCCCTAGGGAGAGCTGGATTTTCCCTCCCATAGGCTTTGTAAGGACCATCATAACAGCCATCATTTTATCAGCTCCGCAGGTAGACAGTGAATTCCTCAAAGATGAAGTTCTCACCTCTTAGCATATTGTAGGTGCTGAATAATTATTTCATAAATAAATAATTGACAAATGAATGAAATTGCGTGATGGGAATTTAATTGATTGTTTAGGATCAAGAATAAAGTTATGGGGTCATAGAAGTTTGGGCTGTCTAATCCTAAGAATTATTAATATTTCCATTTTACAAATAAAGAAACTGAGGTCTAGAATGATTAGATAATTTGCTTTAGACAGTAAATCTCAAAAAAGAAATATAAATGTTCCTTGATTATATGAAAAGATAAATGCTGGGAATGGTGGTGAATGCCTGTAATCCCAGCATTTTGGAAGGCTGAAGCAGGAGGATCACAAGTTCATATCCAGCCTCAGCAATTTAGTGAGTCTGTAAGCAAGTTAGTGAGACCCTGTCTCAAAATAAAAAATAAAAAAGGGTTGGAAATGTGACTCAGTGGTTGAGAGTCCCTGGGTTCAATTCCTGGTACCAAAAAATGAAAGGGCGGGGGGAGATAAATGCAATTTAAAATCTTTTTTCACCTAATAGACTAAACGAAAAAATAAAGTTTTATCATAGACTCTTTTTGCAATGGTATAATGGGCACTTCCATGTATTTTTGGAAAAGGTGTAAGTTGGAACCACCACCAATTTGACACTGTATATCAAGATTACCTAAAGATCCATTTTTGGAAACCTCTTACAGAACTACCTATACCTCTTTGAAATGACAAATAAATAAAAATATCACTGCTGAATAGTTCATAATCGCAAGAGGTTGGGAAAATCTCTTCTATCAACATACTAAGCACAGTACAGTACATCTGAAGCAGCAGTTCTCAAAGTGTGGTCTACAGACAACAACATTCACATCTCCTGAGAATTTATTAGAAATAGAAATATTCAGACCCTTACCCCAACAACTTCTTGAATCAAAGACTTGAGAATTGGGGGTAAATCTCAGCATTCTGCATGTTAACACACACACCAGGTAATTAAGATTCATATTGAAATTTGAAAAACACTGACCTAAAACAATGAAGTATTGTGCAGCTGGAAAAAAAAATGAGGGCTGCTAAGGCAAGATCACCAAGATACTCTGTTAGAAGAAGAAAATAACCTGCAGAAAAGTGTCTGTACAATATTACCATTTATGTAAAAGGGAGGAGAAAAACAAACCATATTTGATTCAGTTTTTATATAATTTATTAAAACTCTGAAAATCTAGATATTTAAGAAATTGAGTGGTTACATAGAGCTGAATGAAGCATCTAGACAGATGGAAAACACAGAATAGGAAGAAGATTTACAATTATAAATTTTTTATACTTAATGATTTTTGAAGCACATGACTATATTAACTCTACGATATATAGATACATAGGTTGATTTTTGTAAAGCATGTTTCCAAAGTAGAGGCTAAAACATATTACTATGCTACTTGCTTCCTTCTACATCTTTATCAGACCCTGAAGAATTAGAAATACTTCTGCTTTGTTTGTTTGTTTTCTTCTTTAAGAGATGCTAATGACCCATAACAAAACCAAGTAGATAACCCACATACACTGAGATGCACACACACATAAACATTAAGAATGTAAGAATGACTGGCTATAGTGTTAACAAGATAATTAATTGTCCAACTGCTGTTTCAAGTTTAAGGACATTTCATGCCCATGTGCAGGAGTTTACCCAGTTGCAAAAAAAAAGTATATTTATCCACAAACTGCCAGTTTAAATTGGAGCAATCATGACAGTTCAAATGTAAGGGCTATTAACAATGCTAATATAAGGTTATATGAATGGATGATAAGTAAATTAAATTTAAAAATGCACCTACTATATGGTTTATAACCCCTATAATGTGAGGCAAATCCTACAGTTTATTTATTCAAATGTCCACAACCTGCTGAGCCTGAGAATTGTTTTATGGTGGTCATGCTAGATGTCTGAGTATACCACTGTTAATTTGATGTGTGACCTTCAATAATTACTAAAGGATTCATTTGTCCTTTCCATAAAAAATAATATTACATTCATCTGTCTCACTGGAATGTGATAAAAATTAATTAGGGATTTTTTAAGTTAATATTTTTAGCTCTTCAATTCCAGACACTATGCAAAAAGCAAACAGCCTTGTCATAAATGTCTTACTGTTTTGTCCTATTTTCAGCATAGTGACACTCGAAGAGTCAAATCCCAAGATCCCTCCCTGCTGCCAAACTTCAAAATGGAATCAACAGCAATGATCTCACCAAAATCTCCAGAAGGACTGGAAAATTACAACTCCAGGTGGCTCTTTCTGGCTTATGTCCTTCGGAGACCTTTATAGCCCTGTGCTGTGGAACACGAGACGTACACTTGGCGTATTTACTGTACCGTTTGCTTTGATCTGAATTTGCCTCTGATAAGTACCTTTGAAGTCCACATATTTCCTGAGACTACTAGCCTGCAAATGCCCAAAATGAGCCATGAGAACTATTAAGCTATGTCTTGACCTGCTGTGGAAGTTTAAATGAACCATCAGTAATAGGGTATAAGAGAACCAAGAGAGACCATAGCCAGTGATGGGTACAGTTGCTATCAGGATACTTCTTATCTATTTCAGAGACAGGCTGTAAAAATCTCAGAAAATGTTTGCCAAGTGCTTTGAGTCCTAGAGAAAAAATATTACTTGAATCCTTTGAGACAAAAAGGGAAACTGTTCTTTTTTTTTTTTTTTTTTAAGGCAGAAAGAGCAACGGGGATAATAGAAATTCAATTCAATAAATATTAGTTGAACACCTACCAAGTGCTAGACCCTGGGATCAGTCCCAAGATGTGTGAAGCACTGATAGGACAGTGCTCTGGAGGACAAATGGGAAGAAAAATTTAATAACAATAAGATAATTAAAATAAGTTTCATGAGAGAAGTGATTCTGTACTTTATGGAACTTTTGCTTGTTTGTTTTGATTCCCAGGAACTAGCACTGTACTTCACATGGAAGATGTACTCAGAAATACTGAAGGATAGGAATGAACAGATAATTAGATTAAAAAAAAAAAAAAACCTGAAAGAAAACTTGTTTCTGGCCTTTTGTGTCTTTGTCTCATTCCTTTCTGCACATTCCCCAGCTGGTGACTTTAAAATCTATTCATCTCTTCAATATTATATGCCTTTTAAGCACCAGTTACAGGGCTTGAAAGTTATTAGTGGCAACTATTCCTGCCACTTGGCTATCATCAATTCATGACAGCTTGGAGCCTATAATGAAATAATACAGACTGCATTAGGAATAAGGAAACCAATTTGTTCCATTTTTTTTCCCCCAGAAGTTTCCCCAACTTAATAGGGAAAGTCCTGCTTTCCAAGAAACTTCTGAGTTTCAGGCAAACTCGGATGGTTGGTCACCAGAATCAGGGACTTCAGGGACTTTTTATGGGCTTTTCATTTTACATATTTGAAAAGCATATTTGAAAATTGAAAATGTTAGACTGCAACTTTCGGTAATACACATTAGCAATTTCCCTTTTAGAACAATCAAAACTCTTCCCACCTCTTATTTCCCTCCATAATACTCAGCACTTTAAAAGTTATCACAGTCCTACTACTTTCACCCCCAAGGATCCCTATTTAATTGAATCAAGAAGTTTTAGACATAATTACCCTATGTGCATATGTGATTATACAACCATTGTAATTCTACATCATGTACAATCAGAATAATAAGTTATATTCCATTTACATATGGTGTATCAAAATGCACCCTACTGTCATGTGTTACTAATTAGAACAATTTTTTTATTTGTTTTGTTTTTGTTTTTTTTTTTGGTACCAGGGATTGAACTCAGGGGCACTCGACCACTGAGCCACATCCCCAGCCCTATTTTGTGTTTTATGTAGAGACAGGGTCTCACTGAGTTGCTTAGCGCCTCGCCATTGCTGAGGCTGGCTTTGAACTTGCGATTCTCCTGTCTCAGCCTCCCAAAGTGCAGGGATTACAGACGTGCGCCACCAC
>PVHX01002963.1:53174-67297 GCA_004024805.1 Geosciurus inauris | reverse complement strand
AGAACAATTTTTTTTAAACAAGAAGTTTTAGAGCTGAAATACAGAATTAGCTAAATTAGTCCCCTCTTTACAGTTGAAGAAACTTGAATCCCAGAGAAATAACTAACTAAAATCAGACAGCATTTTGGTCAACAGAACAAGACAAATGTTCTAGTCTCCTAATGTCCAAATTTGTGCTACTTCTTTTAAACTTAGTTTCTAAAAATTATTTTTATGCTCAATAAGTTAAATTAAATTTTATGTTCAATAAGCTCAGTTTATGAATGTTGTTTACTCCTTTACTGCATTTGACAATTCTTAATAAAATCCTCTTAATGCTTTTGCAGTCAATTTGTAATTTGATCAACAGTTGTCCAGTTTTAAGCACAGCACTTGGCTAATGAAAAGCTAATAAAGCACAGGCTCTTCTATTCATGATTACAAAAGTCCAGTAACTCTTCAATGAGAAAGGAATTTTTGAAAGTACTTTTCTATGTCATTGGTTATTAAACTCTTTCCTCTACTTGCCATAACCCATTATAACCCACTGTATTGCACAATCTAGTGATATCAAGAGGAGCTCACACCATATTTGTCAGCTTAACAATGTCATTTAAACTCTACAACAATCCTTTCAGGCTGTGTCATAGCCTGCAGACTGGTTTAAAAAAAGTTTTCCCTGGCTGGGACTGTGGCTCAGTGGTAGAGCACTTGCCTCACATGTGGGAGTCACTTGGTTCGATCCTCAGCACCATATATAAATAAATGAATAAATAAAGGTCAATCAACAACTAAAAAAATTTTTTTTAAAAAGTTTCCCTCTGAAAGTTGCACTGCAAAATCAATACAATGCACCATGATATATGCAAAGATGATTTATAAAAGTCAGTTAAATCTCAGACATGCATAAGGCCAAGTTTGAAAATATTCATTAGTGACTAGATCATTCATAATTAAGGTCACTGATCAAGTCAGAGAAGCTGATAGTAGTACCTACTTATTCAAACAAGAGGAATATCCCTATGGTAGAAATGGATACAAGATCCCTTACCCTGCTGCTCCAAAATTCAACCATGTAACCAGCTACCTTTATTTGGATGCTATTCCCACTTAATTACATTCTGACTTTGAACTTCTAAAATAGCTTGCCTACAGAGACAATATGTCTCAGTCAAAGAATACTACCGTCCATTCACAGTGACCCCTAGAATCTATCATTCTAAGTTCATAAATTTCATGTGAGTTTATAGATCACTCTTCATGAATCTAGTTAACAAGTCTTCCCTTAAGACACCACTCTCAGGACATAGAAAACCATAGTCTTCATTGGGAGAATTCATCATGGTGAATTCACCATGGTGAATACTTCCTCTTGAGGACCCTTGGCAGCCAGCCATTTCACCTCTCTGAGTGACTCACTGTCCTTAGCTCTATATCTCCCACACAAATGCCATTTGATGTTATCCTCATTTTATATATGAGAAAACTGAATCTAGAAACTAAAGGCTTTGGTCATTGTTACATAGTTAATGTAACTATGGACTGGAACTTAGGCCTTTGATTCCAATTCCAGTGAACTTTCCAGTCTTGACTGTGTAGCAAAACATATCACCTTGAATACCTTAAGTTTCACCTCAGAGCTGAAACCCACAGGAACTCTGATGATCCTCAAGTTGACAGGCTCCCATATCAAAGGCATGTCACTCATCTTTCTGCTTTTTGCCAAAAGGCATTTTATTTCTCTTTTTCTTTTTTTTAAATATTTTTTTGTTGTTGATGGACCTTTATTTCATTTATTTATATGTGGTGCTGAGAATTGAATCCAGAGCCTCACACATGCTAGGCAAGCTCAGTTCCACTGAGCTACAACTCCAGCCCAAAAGACATTTTCTTATGCCATAGAAACCTGCTCTACCCAAGTACAAACACAGTCCAGAGGTTGCTCACAAGGCACAGCCCTCAAACAGGAAGGGTTTGATAAATATCTCTGATTTCTATCCTATAGAAGAGTACTTCTAGGAGGCATGTATCTCACAAGGTCACAGGAGAATCAAGTCCTTATTTTCTACAACCACCACCTTGAAAACACTCCCTTATATTGAATTTTTCCTCATCCTAACCCTTTCCATTCCCTGGTTCCTGTTTCTTAAAATCATTTCCAAACTATCAGTGAGCAAATCCTTTACATGGATAGGACTCCAAACTAAAATGATACCTTTGTTCTAAGGGTAAACCAAAATAAAGCTTTCCTCCTGAAAGCTAGAAATTACCTCTTTCACTGCTATTCTATGAAGGCTTCACAAAAAAAAAACAGAAATAGTTTAGGGGCAGGCCTTACTGCAAACGTTCTACCAAGTAAATCAGATATGGGTGTGAGCTCTAGATCAGAGGGATTCTTTGAGTCCTAGAAGTCAATAGAAGATGTTACATTGTCTCCAAGTCCAGAAGAACAAATGGACTCTCCATCTGTTGTTGCAATTACCAATAGTCAGAGGGGTCCAATTACATGTTGTTACTTAATAAACTACCAGAACTTATTGTGTTAAAATAATGTCAACATTTATTTTGCTCACTGAAACATAGTTTAATAAATGCCATCTTGACCCAGTTTTGAGACCTAAGAGGCTAGTCAGTTCTCTTTCTTGAGTAGCCAGTTATGTCCACACTTCCAAGCACCTCCCTTTAGTTCTCCCACTGTGGGCCACTATACACCATCTTAATCACCTCAGAGCGACGTAACAGACAATGAAGGACAATCCTATGCCCTAAATCCCACCAATATTATTCAAATTAGCCATTCCTGAGCATGTGTTCTGTCTTACCATTTTCTTTCTTTTTTTTTTAATAATTTGGTATTTTTATTCTAAAATTTAAATTATGCAGTGAATATATCAGAGTATTTTTTTTGTTATAACAGTGGCAATAACTAAATGCATACCCTGAAACTTGCCACAGGTTGGGGAAAGAAGTTAAAGCAACTATTGTACTGATGATATTAGAAAATAAAAGTTGTGTTCCAGATCTTCACATTCTTCCCCTCATCTTTTGAAGAAAGCATCAAGTACTGATGGCTTTATGAACTGTGACTAATTAGCCTTTTAGGAATAAGACAATCTATATGAATTTTAAACTAGATGGAACTACATTCCCAGCCTGTGTTAAGGGTAGGTTAATGACTTTTCCATTTTTTCCCTATCCACTGGAAATGAAAAGAAATGAAGCAAGAATTCACATTCTGTTTTTTGAGTTTGAGGAGTTTTGTTTTGTTTTGTTTTGTTTTGAGTTTTTTGTTGTGCTTGTGATTAAACCCAAGGTCTCCCGTATGCCAAATACTCTGCCACTTAGCTACTCCAGACATAGTTTTTTTTTTCTTCTTCTTTTCCCTTAGTTCACATATCAATGGTGCTTCAGATGGCTTCTATGTTAAGTGGGTGCCTGAGCTCCAGGATCTCACCTTGTATAATCAGCCTATTTTGACTTCTATCTTATATACAGGTGGTCAGGTAAAACACAAGATGTTAGTCAGTAGGGATTAATAGGTTCTCCTGATGAGAGAGTTTCAACATCAGACAGAGCATTCTTTTGTATTCAGTCTTTCATATTATTTCTGACTCTCCAAGATGATCATTTTTTTCATCCAGTTCCCTTTCTCTTGATAATTTTCATCTGTGTCTCCATGAGTCTACAGGGAGAGTGCATTTACTTAATACTATAGGTATTCTCTAGCAGGTGGTTAGTTTGTTCAACAAATTCTTTATATTACAGGAAATCTAGTTGTTTTGTATTTTAATATTCTGCATTTAGTATTTAATATATGTTTGGAAAGTATATTGGAGTATGGTGTGGGGTGAGACTCTAAGTGGAAGACAATTCAGTTTCCATTATCTGTTTAATAATGCTAACTCCTTTACTTGAATTTGTGATGTCTCCTTTAGTATACATTCAGTTTTCACATATAGCATTTGTTCATTGATTTTTCTATCAGTTCTTAAACTGTTCCCATGCTCATTTACTTTATTTATGTTGTGTATTTTAACACTTAATTGTTTTACAATTGTTTTAAGAGGTGATATTTCTGTTTTTATATCTAAATGGCCTTGAGAATATTTTTTTAATTGAGAAGCAAAACTGCATAGATTTCGATTGAGAATTTTTGTTAAATGCAGTGAGCCCTTAAAACTGCAGCATTCTTGTTTCTTTTTCCATTTGAGAACACATTTTTAAAATTGTATATTTGAAATGAAAAGTCCTTATGGTTTACAGCTCCCGTTATTTATATTTATCAACTTTTCTCATCATTTTCATTTCTTTGTTCTTCCCCATTATATATCAAATTAACTTCTCAGGTCATTCCTTCATTATTGGCTCAATTTTCTGTAATATTGACTATTGAATTTTTTTAATCTTCAAAGTGAATTTCAATTTACCTAATGGAATTTTAGATTTCTTATAATTCTTTTTTTCTTTTTTTAATTTTTTTTTAGTTATACATGACAGTAGAATGTATTTTGACATACTATATATACATGGAGGATAACTTCCCATTTGTGTGGTTGTAAATAATGTGGAGTTACACTGATCATGTATTTATATATGAATGTAGGAAAGCTATGTCCAATTCATTCTACTGTCTTTCCCATTCCCATCCTCCCTCCCTTCCTCCTCATTCCCCCTGTTCAATCTGGTGAACCTCCATTCCTCCCTCCCCCACCCTGCCCCTGCCTATTGTGAGTCAGCATCTACATATCAGAAAGAACATTAGGCCTTTGGTTTTTTGGGATTGGCTTATTTCGCTTAGCATGATAACCTCCAGTTCCATCCAATACCAACAAATGCCATAATTTCATTCTTCTTTATGGCTGAGTAATATTCCATTGTGTATATATACCACTGTCTTACCATTTTCTTCCCCCGGAAATCACAATTAAAGTACTTTCCCACAGTTCTCATCTCTCTCATCTCCCTTGAATGATCCCGAGTGACCTTGCATGGAATACTGTGTTTTCTCTTCAGTTTTCCATTCTTGATATAACAAAATTATTAAACTCTTACTGATTCCTCTCTCTTGATCCATATCTGGCCTCACCACAGTTCACACAAAGTAAAATGATTAAAACACAGAACAATCCTATAATTTTGATGATCAGGGCTTGATGAGGTCATCTCATCTCTGCTACCTATTGCAACAGATGAGTAATTCAAAGGCTGCACTAAAAAACACCTGATGACTTGCTTACTCATTTACATGTGTACTAGTTGGTGCTGATATGTCTTTCCATGTGACTGTTAAATTGGGGGACGTTCTATGCCCTAAGCAAAGTCATGCAGTAAGTATAATTCTGGATTTGAACATAGGCAGGGTTCCAAGGACAAGTGTTCCAAGAGAAAGTCAGGTGGAATTTGTATCACCTTTTCTAACCTGATCTTGTGACCATGCAGCATACTGTATTCCAACTGGTAGAAGCGAGTCACTAAGGCTGGTCTTGACTTTGATGAGAAGAATGTCAAAATTGTGGACAGAGTATCTAGCCTTTGAGGAACCTGCCATCATCAATTGACCTTGCTATATCATCTTGTTTTAAAGATCTGATCATCAGATTCCCTAAAATCCTGAACATTAGTTCCCAGATCTCTGAAACTACAGGAACTCAAACATTTTTGACAGTCTTTAAAAAGCAGGCAGCTCACCTTCCCATCAATCTACCTGGCAGATGGTCACCTATATCATGTTTAAAGCTTTATATGGCAACAAGATAGGTCAGTATTTCCCAAGCTGCCCATGTCACTGTGAACAATTATGCTAGAATATTCTTCCTTGTCAAAGTCTACCTTTCCTTGAAAGATACAAGTCTTGGTTTCATATGTAGCTCTAAGATTACACAAAACACATCTAATCCCTATTCCACTTGATAGCCTTTCAGGATAAGAAAAAATAAGTATTTTCCTAATTCTTCTCTTTTCCAAATTTAATATCTCTTAAACTGTGTAAAATAATGTAAATTTATCTTAACTCAATTGTTTACCAGCCTTTTAATTTTTCTTACCTGTTCTGACCTTTTCAAACTCTAATTGTCTTAATCTCAAGTTTTATCTGAAAATTTAATTCACGTATCTTCTGTAAATTTGTTGTTAAAATGATAAAGAAAATCTTATGTACACCAGGAGAAAAGAGATTTATTCATCAACTCTCTATCAGCTTTACTTAGAAGCAAAGATGTTGAGAGATGTTTTGTTAAAATTTTTCAATATAAAATACACTGTGGATTATCTACGACTATATACTAGTAGATCAGTTTCCTTATCTAGTAGCTTACTCAATTTTTTAAAAATGAAACAAATTTTATGATTCTATTTAACAAATATTTAATAAACGCTCAGCATATGCCAGTTGCTATTGTAGGCACTTCAACACAGCAATAAACAAAATAGACAAGGTCTCTGCTTTCTGTTTACCTATAAATAGTCAAATAAATAAATAAGATCATATCAGAAAATGATAAATGGCTGGGACAGTGTGTTAAACAAAGAAGGCCTCTTAGAAGAAATAATATTTTTAATTTATATCTTAATAAAATATTCAGTTGTATTAACATCTGGAGGCTGAGAGATATAACAACAAAAAAATACAGTACATGCCAAGACCCTAGTGCCATGTTTGAAAAACAGATTACAAGAACAATGGTGGTTTGAGCTAATGAGTGAAGCAGGGAGTGGTACAAAATAAGGTCACACAGGGAGATAAAGGCTACTATTTAAATAGCTATTCAGTATTCAGGGGTTTTTTTGAAGGTGAAACTGGTAGCCACTTGCATGAGTTAGAGAAGTCCTCAAGCCTATCCTTACTTCTAATACTAATTCCAAGTTCAGGGAACCCAAGAGCACCCTTGGGTTCAGTAATTCACTAAAAAGACCTACCTACTAAACTTACTAGAAGTTATTCTATTTAGATTATAGTTTATTATCATGAAAGAATACAGGCTAAAATCAGCTAGGGGAAGAGAAGCATGGGGAAGAATCCAAGAGAGTTTCACTCACTGTAGGACAACAACGAGCAGCCACTAAATTTGTTTGGCAACTGTATATGACAATATGCATGGAGTACTGTCAAATAAAGGAACTCCCCAAGCCTGAGTGTCTAGGAGTTTACTGGTCTTGGTCTTATAGACATTGTTGACTATCCATGTCACTGAGTCTCCAGCCTTTCTAGAAACTGAGCTGATATCAAATGATAACAAACACCTAACCTCCCACCATAGATCACATTGCTAGACAAGGGAAAGGCAAGTATGGGGGAAAAAACTATAGAAAAGTTAGGATGGAGGGACAAGAGGAAATTTGGGACCAGGTTGCCTTGCTGGGACCCCAAATGATCACTGTTTTCTAAGAGCACCCACCTAAGCTACTAATTTACAAAATGACTAAAATCCTGCCAAAAAATGCAAGCAAAATTAACTATTTCTCTTCAGAATCCTTACTTTTCCTTCTTTTGAAAAAGTAGCACATTTCCCCCTCATTGGATTTTTTTCCTTTTCTTTTTCAAAATTTACATATTTTCTTGATCATACAATGACTTGAACAAAATTTCTACAATTGCAAATTGAAGAATAAAATAATTTTGGTACTATAAATCAAATGGACCTAATAGACATCTCCAGAGTATTTCACCCCAAAAGAGCAGAATTTACCATCTTCTTAGCAGCTCATGAAAGCTTAGAAAAAGAACAAACTAATCCAAAATCAGTAGAAGACAGATAATAAAGATCAGAGCCAAAATTAATAAAACTGAGAATAAAGAAACAATCCACAAGCTCAATGCAACAGTTAGTTCTTTGAAAAGATAAGATTGATAAACTCTTAGCCAAATTAACCAAAAGAAAGAAAGACCCAAATCTACAAAATTAGAGATGATAAAGGAGATATGACTGCAGACACTTTTGAAATCCAGAGGATCATTACAAACTAGGTCAAAACTTTATACTTCAAAAATTTAACCAATAAACAGCAAATCTAGAAGACATTGACAAATTTTTAGACACATATGACCCTCTCAAATCAAATCAGGAAGATATAGAAAACCTAAATAGGCTTTCCAAACCCCAAAGAGACCATGCACGCCCAGAACAGCCCCGCCAATCCAGAAGGAGCCCAGGCCCAGGCCCAGGCACAGGACTGCCCACTATGTTGAGGACCACACCCACTCACCACAGTGCTGCATCTCCAAACAGGCTGCCCAAAGCCATCATTGGACTTGCCCTTTCAGCCCCATCTCTAAAAGTGGTTTCCACCATCCTGAGACACCTCCAACACCATCTAAGGTTACCCCTGCTGCTGCCACCACTATCTTTAGCTTCAGCAGCTTCTATCTTGGGACACCATCTGGTGGCTAGAAGCCCAATACCAAGGTACTTTCAGGTTTGATGCTATACAGCCACCAAAAACAGACATGGCCAATTCCATCTAGAAACAATAGCCAGGACAACAGAAGACCATCACCAAGGCCAGCTGGACAGGTCTGACCACTGTGCCACCCACCCCCACACCCCCTGGACAGGAGTCCTGTGCAGTTCCCTATTTGCCAACATGTGGCTCCACCCAAACTGCCTCTATTTTGCAACATTGCAGCTACCACCAAAGCCCTCCCCACACAGTAATCTCCACCATGGGACATTAGACAGGACAAGGAGGCAGCTGCTGGTTGCAGAACCACATGCCACACTCCAGCATCACCAAATATGCCACCCAACACCATTCTAAAGGCCATCCTTCCAGCCCCATCTCTGAAGTGGTTGCCTCCATCTTGGGATATCTCCATTGCCATCTTGGGTTACCTCTGCTGCCACCTCCACCATCTTTATTTGGAGCAGATTTCACATTGGAACACTGGCCAGGCCCTAGAGGCTCAACATCAAGGTACCTACAGGCTTGACACTACTGCTACCACCAACTAGGGGCATGGCTGCATCCATCTAGGGATAACAACCAGGACCTGGAAAACTATCACCAAGGTCCCTGTGGGCCCAGTTGTACCAAAGATATCTCTACTCAGTGTACTAACAGACACCATCCTCTTGCAAAGGCAACAGGAAGACTTGCATGGGGTAACCTCTTTCTCTTTTTTTCTTGCTAACAGCCAACTTCTTTTGATTACCCTTTCACTAGTCCTATAATCTAATACTTCTATATTCCCACATCCTATCTCATAAACATCACAACCTACCCCACCCTCTGCCCAACAGAAGAAACAGTAAACCCTTATGTAAGCCAACTGGATATATGGAACAAGATAACTGAACTCATCATTTCTGTTTTTAGTGACAAAACTGTAAATGTCAAAATAGAAGCTAATTGATTTATGGCTGCATATTGGTTACATTGGGTGCTGCAACATGATATCCCCTTTAAAGGTGAGGTATTGGTAACCTGCAGGGACACTACAAGATTATAGGGTAGGAGCTGCAATACCTCAGATCTGCAATCCAAGAGAAAAAGACACACAGACAACATGAAAAAACAAGGGAGGAAAATGCCCTAAACAAACCAAGACACTACAATAATAGAATCCATTAACAGTGCAGTAGATCAAATGTCAAAGAAAGAGTTCAGAATGCACATAATTAAAATGATCTGTGAATTAAAGAATGACCTAAGTAAGCAAAACTTGATCATTCCTACAAAGAGATAAGAGAGTAAATACAGGTAGCAAGAGAAAGAGACAGAAATTCTGAAAAGAAAAAAAATCCTTGAAATGAAGGAAAAATAAACCAAATAAAACACTCAATAGAAAGCATCACCAGCAGACTAGATCACTTGAAAGACAGAACTTCAGGCAACAAAGACAAAATATACAATCTTGAAAATAAAGTTGACTGTACAGTGAAACCATGAATAGCACATACAAAAATTATGGGATAACAACAAAAGACCACACTTAAAATTTATTGAGATAGAGGAAGGCAAAGAATTTCAAACCAAAGGAATGCACAATTTCTTTAATGAAATAATATCAGAAAATTTCCCAAACATGAAGAATGAATTAGAAAATCAAATACAGGAGGCTTAAAGGACACCAAATGTAGAAAATTATAACAGACCTACACCAAGACACATTGTAATGAAAATGCCTAACATGCACAATAAATATAGAATTTTAAAGGCCACAAGAGAGAGGAATCAGATTAAATATAGGGGAAGACCAAATCTGATATCAGCAGATTTTTCAACCCAGACCCTAAAAGCCAGGAGATCCTGGAATAACATACTGAGCTCTGAAAGAAAATGGATGCCAACCAAGACTCTTATATCCAGCAAAATTAATCATCATATTTGAGGACAAAATAAAAACTTTCCATAATAAACAAAAG
The DNA here is from genome assembly GCA_004024805.1 of Geosciurus inauris. Taxonomy (NCBI): domain Eukaryota; kingdom Metazoa; phylum Chordata; class Mammalia; order Rodentia; family Sciuridae; genus Geosciurus; species Geosciurus inauris. Next base: position 56,957 of record PVHX01002963.1, on the reverse strand, counting down.
TGAAAAGAATTTACACCAAGAAAGTCTGCATTACAGAACATTCTTGGCAAAATACTCCATGAGGAGGAAATGAAAAACAACAATGAAAATCTGCAAAGCGAGTATTACACTAAAGGAAAAACCAATCAAAGGAGAAAACAAGTCAAGTTTAAAACCAAAAATAAACAAAAATGACCAGGAATACAAACCATGTCTCAATAATAATCCTGAATGTCAATGGCTTAAACTCATCAATTAAAAGACATAGACTGCCAGATTGGATTTAAAAAAAAAAAAGACCCAACAATATGCTGCCTTCAAGAGACTCATCTCACAAGAAAAGACATCCACAGACTGAAAGTGAAGGGATGAGATAAAAGTATCACTCAGATGGACTGTGTAAACAAGCAGGGGTTTCCAACCTCAAATCAGATAAAGTGGACTTCAAACCAAAGTTAGTGAAAAGGGATAGAGAAGGTCATTTCATACTGCTTAAGGGAATCATACATCAACAAGACATAACAATCTTAAATATTTATGCCCCAAACAATGGGGCATCAATGTATATGAAACAAACCCTTCTCAACTTCAGAATCAAATAGACCACAACATAATAATACTGGGTGACTTTAACACACCTCATGCGCCACTAGATAGATCTTCCAAATGAAAACTAAAAAAGGAAACTATAGAACTCAATAAAACAATCAATAATTTAGATTTAACAGATATATTTAGAATATTCCATCCATCAATGAGAGAATACACTTTTTTCTCAGCAGCACACAGGTCCTCCTCCAAAATAGACCATATGTTATGCCACATAGCAAGTCTTATAAAATACAAAAATATAGAGATACTATCCTGCATTCTATCTGACCATAATGAAATGAAATTAGAAATAAATGATAAAATAAAAAATAGAAATTACTCTAATACCTGGAGACTAAATAATATGCTATTGAATGAGACATGAGTAACAGAAGACATCAAGGAGGAGATAAAAAAAAAATTCTTAGAGGTAAATGAGAACTCCAATACAACATATCAAAATCTCTGGGACACTATGAAGGAAATGCTAAGAAGAAAGTTCATGGCATTAAGGTCATTCATTAGAAGAAGAAAAAGTCAACAAATAAATGACCTGATACTACATCTCAAAGCCCTAGAAAAAGAGGAACAAACCAACACTAAAAGTAGTAAAAAACAGAAAATAATTAAAATTAGGGCTGAAATCAATAAAATTGAAACAAAAGAAACAATTCAAAAAATTGACCAAACAAAAAGTTGGTTCTTTGAAAAAATAAATAAAATTGACAAACCCTTAGCCACCCTAATGAAAAGGATAGAGAAAACCCAAATCACAAAAATTCATGATGAAAAGGAAATATCGTGAAAGACACTATTGAAATACACAAGATGATTAGAAACTATTCTAAAAATCTATACTCCAGTAAAATAGAAAACTCTGGAGACACTGACAAATTTCTAGAGGCATATGACCTATTCAAACTGAACCAGGAGGACATCCACAATTTAAACAGATCAATTACAAGCAAGAAAAGAGAAGACATCACCAAAAGCTTATCAATCAAGAAAAGTCCAGTTAAGACAGACAAAAGTCCTTAAAAGACCAGACAAATTCCCAGTTAAGTTCTACAAGAGCTACAAAGAAAAACTAATACCAATACTCCTAAAATTATTCTATGTAATAGAAAAGGAGGGAACCCTTCCAAACTCATTCTATGAGGCTAGTATCACCCTGATATCAAAAGCAGACAGAGACACATCAAGGAAAGAAAATTTTAGACAAATATCCCTGATAAACATAGAGGCAAAAATTCTCAATAAAATTCTGGCAAATTGTACACAAAAACATATTTAAAAAATAGTGCACCATGATCAAGTGGGGTTCATTCCAGTGGTGCAAGGTTGGTTAAACATGGAAATCCATAAATGTAATCCATCACATCAATAAACTTAAAAATAAGAATCATATGATTATATTGATTGATGCAGAGAAAGTATTTGACAAAATACAGCAGCCTTCATGTTCAAAACACTAGAAAAACTAGGGATATTGAGAACATACTTCAACATTGTAAAAGCTTTCTATGCTAAACCAAAGGGCAACATCATCCTAAATGGAGAAAAATTGGAAGCATTTCTTCTAAAAACTGAAACAAGACAGGGATGCCCTCTTCCAGCACTTCTATTCAACATAGTCCTTGAAACTCTAGCCAGAGCAATTAGACAGACAAAAGAAATTAAACGGATATTAATAGGAAAAGAAGAACTCAAACTATTATTTCTGACAACATGATTCTATACTTGGAGAATCCACAAAATTCCATGAGCAAGCTTCTAGAATTAATAAATGAATTCAGCAAAGAAGCATGATATAAAATCAATACCCATAAATCAAATGCATTTCTAGAATGCTGTGTAGTGCAGGCTTTCTTGCTGTAAATTCAACTTTTGTTTATTATGGAAAGTTTTTATTTCATCATCAAATCTGAAGTTTAATTTTGCTGGATATAAGATTCTTGGTTGGCATCCACTTTCTTTCAGAGCTTGGTATATGTTGTTCCATGATCTCTTGGCTTTTAGAATCTGAGTTGAAAAATCTGCCAAGATCCAAATTGGTTTCCCCCTATATGTAATCTGATTCCTCTCTCTTGCAGCCTTTAAAATTCTATCCTTATTCTGTATGCTGGACATTTTCATTATAATGTGCCTTGGTGTAGATCTGTTGTAATTTTGTACATTTTGGTGTCCTGTAAGTCTCTTGTATTTGATTTTCCAATTCATTTTTCATATTTCAGAAATTTTCTGATATTATTTCATTGAGGAGATTGTGCATTTCCTTTGGATTGAAATTCTGTGCTTTCTTCTATCCTGATAAATCTTACATTTGGTCTTTTGTTGTTATCCCATGATTCTTGTATGTTCTGTTCATGCTTTCTTACCATCTTCACTGTATAGTCAACTATACATCAGTGAAGAATCCTCTGAAAGATAAACTATGATAACTACCCCATTCACAATAGCCTCAAAAAAAGTAAAATACTTGGGAATCAATCTAAAAAGAGAAGTGAAGGACTTCTACAATGAAAACTACAGGACACTAAAGAAAGAAATTGAAAAAGACCTTAGAAGATGGAAAAATCTCCCATGCTCTTGGATAGGCAGAATCAATATTGTCAAAATGGCCATCCTACCCAAAGTGCTATATAGATTCAATGCGATTCCAATTAAAATCCCAATGTCATTCCTTATAGAAATAGAAAAGGCAATCATGAAATTCATTTGGAAGAATAAGAGACTCAGAATAGCCAAAGCAATCCTTAGCAAGAAGAGTGAAGCAGGAGGCATCACAATACCAGACCTTAAACTATACTACAAAGCTATGGTAACAAAAACGGCATGGTACTGGCACCAAAATAGACATGTAGACCAGCGGTACAGAATAGAAGACACAGAGACGAACCCACTTACGTACATTTACCTTATACTAGATACAGGAGCCAAACACGTACACTGGAGAAAAGATAGCCTGTTCAACAAATGGTGCTGGGAAAACTGGAAATCCATATGCAGCAAAGTGAAACTAAACCCCTATCTCTCACCATGCACAAAATTCAACTCAAAGTGGATCAAGGACCTGGGAATCAGACCAGAGACCCAACGCCTAATAGAAGAAAAAATAGGCCCAAATCTTCATCATGTCGGATTAGGACCATACTTCCTTAACAAGACTCCTATAGCACAAGAAGTAAAATCAAGAATCAACAAATGGGATGG